>CABHPQ010160158.1:17006-38406 GCA_902168405.1 Peromyscus aztecus
AGGTGGGGTCTAGATATGTAGCTCAGACTGGCCTTGAACTCTCTGTCCTCTCAACTAAGCCCATGAGTGTTGGTGTTACAAGTGTGCAGGTCGATCCCAGACTTCCCTGGCCAGGTAAAACAGAGAGTGCCTTACCTGCCTTTTCAGACTGGAAAAGAAAGAGACGGCGTCAGGTTCATCAGCTCTAACAATTTCAATTAAGCCAATTAGTACACAGGCATGCATTAAAAACCAACTTCAGGGCTGGAGAGAGGAGTCGGTGGGTAAGAGTGCTGGCGGTGAAAGCACGGGGCTGTAACACCTGGAACACTGCCGCTCACTGTACAGGGTGGAGACAGGAGGATTATTACCCTGTCTCAGAGAGTGACAGAACAGGGCACCAATGTAGCCTCCATAAAGGCACTGGGATAGACGGACGGGGACAGACACACGGACACACACAAGGGTTATGTGGGCAGACAAAATACTGTGTTTTATGTGCTGACTCTATGTACACACATTATCTTACATACACATGAAAATAGAAGGGGGCTTGTTTGGGAAGCATGCAAGAGAAGAGGAGTGCAGTGGAGGGTGGCAGCCATCTTTGCTGGCTGTTTTCTCTTGACTGGGTATGGAGCTAGCATATCCCATTTATCTGCCACACACTCCACTGTAATCTCCACCAATTCAGGAGTTCACACCTGGTTTTACTCATCGCAGTTTCTCCAGTACCTGGGACAGCATCTGCTATATGTTGTTCTTGACACTCAACAAACTGCCACTGGACTGAATAAAAGATTACTGTGACTAACTCCCGAGCCTCTGCAGTGACTGGCTATCCATATCTCTGCAGTGATTGGTTCCACATGCCTCTGCAGTGACTGGCCCGCCTGTGCCTCTGCAGTGACTGGCTATCCTTATATCTCTGCAGTGACTGGCTATCCATATCTCTGCACTGATTGGCCCACCTGTGCCTCTGCAGTGATTGGCTCCCAGTGCTCTGCAGTGATTGATTCCAAATGTCTCTGCAGTGAGCAAACCTGGCCTGTTCCTAACTGGGGTTGCCATGCAAAACACACCCTTCACATATCACATGCTTGAATTAAAAAATGACTTTATTGCTGGGCAGTGGTGGCGCACACCTTTATTCCCAGCACTCGGAAGGCAGAGGCAGGTGGATCTCTGTGAGTTCAAGGCCAGCCTGGTCTACAGAGCAAGTTCCAGGACAGGCTCCAAAGCTACACACAGAAACCCTGTCTCGAAAAAAAAAAAAAAAAAAAAAATTGCTTTATCTGCAATTAAAATCTAACTGGGAGCCCCACACTGAACATGGCAATCTTAGTACTAATTACAGGAGAGAACGGTGAGACTCAAACCACCCAGGACCCCCAGGGGAGGCAGAACTCTAGGGTGCCATCTGAAGACCCAGTGACCTTTTCTGTCCTTTATTACTGAGGCCCTGTGTGATTTGAGTTCTGCCAGACTTGGATGAGAAATGGCTGGGTGCTGGCTACGACAGCCACAGGACAGAGCCCTGGCGTCCACCTCTTCTGCTGTCAAAGCCCCTGCTCTGCCAAGGGTTGAGAGGCCCAGCTGCTCAGATGGAAACAATACAGGAGGGGCAAGTAACCAGCTCCCCCTCCTTTCTGCAGGAGCCTGCCGCCTCAGGCTTTGCTCTGCACCTGCAAACTGCCTCAGCTTCGGGGGTTCAGCTAGTCACAGAACCCTGGAGGAGAAAGAGGCTCTTGTGAGCCATGTGCTACTAGCAGGCCACCCTGGCCATGGGAAGCCAAGTGCCTATTTAAAATCCAAGGAAGCTACTCAATGTTCAGATCTATCCCAAGTCCTGAAAATCAAATTACTCGCAGCTAGATGCTGGACCATCATGCACGGACTTTCAAAGGAACAGACAGACAGTCAGTCCTGTGGTTTTCCTCAAGGTTCCCACCTGCTGTTCTCCTGGATCGCCAATGTGGGAGGAGGGCCCTGAAGTTTCTGCTCCACAGACCAAACCTCAAAGTACCCATATCTACAAGCCCCTGCTACCTGAAGTCATGAATTGGGGGGTGGCACAGTGTAAGCCCAAAAGGGAGCTATGGGGGTGGGGGAAGAAGACCCCATTTCCTGCTTTTGCCTGCCATGGTCCTGGTTGACTCTGGTTCTCCTGGCGTCGTTTCAACACTTACTCTCCAAAGTGTTTCTGTTTGGATTTTAGATTGGATACCCATCCTAGGCTGGGGACACACTGGGACCAATGTCTGAGCCCTGGGACTGGGATTTCGGAAGGTGACAGCCATGTGGGAGCAGCTGCAAACAAGGCTGCCAGCGTATCCCCAGAACTGGAACCAGGAAAGGGCCTCACTGGAAGCAGCTTCCATGAAAGCTGAGGCGGCCGGCTGCCCTCTCCAGATCCCCTAGCCTTGAGTTCCAGGAGCAGCTGCTGTGAGCCTGCCCTCCCCTCCACGCCAGCCCACAGGAGCACATGCAGGACCACACGTCCTCAGAGCTCTCAGGCCCCCAGAAAGCCCCAGCCTGGGCTCAAGCACATCTTCACATGAAGGTATCAAATGACTGGGAAGCCACCTTTGAGCTGACACTGAGAAAGGGCAGGCCCTGATCCTCTAACAGGCCCCACCTACCAACCATCTCTGGGTTTTCCTAGACCCTGGGGCGGGCCCCAAATTACCAAGTTAATGTGGGTTTAGAAAGGAGGACTGCCCCCCCCCCCCCCCCCCCCCCCCGGGCTTCACCACTCAGTAGTGGGGTTGGGGGTGGGGGTGGCAGCTGCAGTAAAGGTGTTTTGGAAAGGCTAGAATCATGGGGTGACCAGGGAATGTCCTGTAGGGAGCTCCAGAGTAGAGCAGGGCAGGGCATTAGGCACCTCCCGAGGCTGGCAGGAAAACCATCATGCCTGCATCCCAGCTGGCCAGGCAGCATGTCTGAATACTGAACACATCAGATGCTCACTAAGATGTCCACATGGCTTAGCTAGACAGAGTTCTGACCAGGGGTGGTCCTTACTGCTTCCTTTTGGCTCTCCTCTCACTCTTCCTCCATCCTGCACATGACCAACACTATCTGGTCCACTTCCAAGGTCCTAACCCCAAACTGTGTTGATGTCTTCCAAAGAATCCTGACCTGTCCCGTGCCTGTGGAGAGACCCACTGCATGGAAATTCCCCAATCCAAATACACCGCACCAAAGCTGCCCCCTAAAACCTGCTCCTCCCTGTTGTCTACCATCCAATGCAAATGACAGTGTCAGCCAGGCAGATCAAAAGCTCCATCCCACCAACCACCCCAGCACTGTAAGCTCTAACACCTAAAGGCCCATTCCCATCCTACACCCTGTCCTTGCCACTCCCACAGCCTCTGCCCAGGTTCAAACCGTCCTCCTCTACCAGGAGGACTATGGAGACAGCCTCTTAGAGGGAAGAATAATTCTCCCAAGCAGTGGGTGAATATCCTAAGCCCTGTGTGTGGTACATCAACAGAGAAACTGAACTCTTCTATGGTGTTTCCTCACCATCTTGGCTCTCCCTTAACTTCATTATCACATCCCCGTTCTATCCTTTTAGATGCTCCACACTAGCTCTATGCTCAATCCCGGCATTACGGACTCCTATAAGCTAGCTCACAAGTCCCTAAGCAAGCCAGCGGCTAGCCAGGACCACAGCCTGGTAAGTTACTAGTAAGTTGAGCTCCCTATCAGCTTATACATACAACATCCTCTGAGAATGACCACGCTTCAAAACGCCTTTCAAACAACTCAAACTGAACCCAGAGAGGATCTGTGACCCGTGTGTGTCCCCCACGCCTGCCAGTGAAAACACCTCAGGCACACAGACACGGCGGCCGTCAAGGCCCCACTGAGGTTTCCTCTCACCAGAAGCAGCAGCCTGGGCTCCTGGGTTGTTTCTTATCTAAGAAATGAATAGCTATTCTCATTATTTCATCAGAACGTCCTTAAATGTGATTTAAAAAAAATGGTGAGATGTAATGAAGGGAATCCTCTCAGGATAAATGGTAGGCTTATTACTAACACCTTCCACAGAGCCCAGCATGCTTGAAAGTCTGCATTGAAGCAGTTGCTCTGCTGAGGCAGGGGTGCAGAGAGAGATCAAGTCACAGCATCTGCCATTGGACAGACCTTGGGAGTTGGGGACACACAGACATACACAAACAAACCCAAACTCAATTCAAGAGATCTTAGCATAACTTAAGAGTCAAGTCTGCAGAGCTCTTTGCCAGATGATTAACAGTATACTAGCTAGAACAGGAGCTAGCGATCCTCCTTGCCCGAGACTTCAGGGACCAATGGCTTTGTTAAGATATTTTCTATTTTATGTGTACTGGTGACTGCCTGCATACTTGTGTGTGTGTGTGTGTGTGTGTGTATGTATATGTATACGTAGATGTGTGTATATTATGTGTATATGTATATATACATATATGCATATGTACTAAGTGCATACTTGTGCCCTGGATGCCAAGAGTCAAATCCCCCTAAAACCAGAGCCACGGGCAGTTGTGAACCAATACATAGGGTGCTGGGAACTGGACCCAGGTCCTCTTCATAAGCAGCTGATGTTATTAACTGCTCGGCCATCTCCAGCCCTAGAAGGGATATTTATTTTTACAAGGCCTTGAAAGTCCAGTAGGATTTTCCCAAGCAGAGAGTGGAATCAAGGATGCCCCCAAATTCAGGAAAATACATTCTCCCTTTTCCACTGTGACCTGGAGCCAAAACTACCCAGGCAGATAGCAGTGTGAACACCAGGCTCCTGGGACAGCAAGATCAGAACTCTGGCTTTAGACCCAAACTGTGCCTTGTGGCTTGGCTGAAACAATAACTAGCTATATAATCCCAGGCAATTAATTAGACTTTTCTGGCCTGTAATGATGTTCAAGGCTGTAGCTATTTTAGACGTGTGAATGTCCTTATCAGGACATCACCATGCCCTGGACCTCTTCTCAGAAAAAATGGTCACATTGAGCTCTCCTTAGAAGTCACTTGCTGTATGAATTATGGAAATAATGATGGCAGCTATTGTAAAAATCCAGAGACTTAAATAACATTAGGTATTTAGAACGGTACCTGGTACACTGCACACACAATAAAAATAAAAATGTTTTTATTATTACTGCTGTGATTCCCTGTCACAACACCTGCCCCATTCAGTCCAGGCTTCAGTTAACACACCTTTCTTTCTTCCTATTCTGTTTTTTAGACAGGGTCTCTGTGTGCCCTGGCAGTCTGGGAATTCACGCTTGTAAACTAGGCTGACCTTGAACTCAGAGATCTGCCTGCCTCTGTCTCCCCGGTGCTCATGCCCAGCCATAGTAAAAACCCATTTTACAGGGCTCTTATTACTATGCCAGTGTTCAAGCTACCCGAGAAGAGAAGCCTCTGCAGCTAGAAACAAACGCCCAAGGGTGCTGTCCCAGGGCACACAGGCACCGAGAATGCTTGCCCAACACACAATTTACAACCCTAGTAACCTAAACAACCTGATAGGATCTTTCAGAGTCCACATCTCATCTCCACTGCAAGTTGTGTGTTGCTGCAAGACAGTAAACACAACCACACATCCTAATGTGGAGTCTGCAAGCTGAAAAACAGGCGATCTGATACCTAACACGGGGCACTCCACCTCCACAATCCCCTTTTCACAACAATCAACTGTTTAAGGCTGCAGCTACTTTAGAGGTATGCATGTCCTTATCAGGACATCACCGTGCCGGACCTCACTCAGTAAGTGGTTATAAACAGCCGGCTCTCCTAAGCTGTCACGGAAGCAACTGCGCTTGGAATAGAATCATTCATGAGGAGGACAGCAGCCGGGTCATCTCAATCCTGCAGCGAGCAGCTCACAGGTGACAGAGCAAGAGGACAGGCAAGAGCAAGTCACGGAGAAAACTGAACTTATACAATACATGTCAACTGGCACTGGGCTCAGCAATTACATATCCTCCAGAGAATTCTCTATTTTAATTTATCTAAAAGTTTCTCTGACACTTGCAAAAAGAACAATGCTCTACAGAAAATTTTCAGGTAATGACTCAATTCATTTTCTTAAAAAAAAAAAAAAGTTGTAAGCAGGGCATGGTGGTGCACGCCTTTAATTCCAGCACTCCTGAGGCAGAGGCAGGTGGATCTCTGTGAGTTTGAGGCCAGTCTGGTTTACAGAGTGAGTTCCAGGACAGCCAGGGCTACCCCGCCCCCATGTGTGTGGGTGTGTGGGTGTGATAATAACAGAAAATGGCTGTGGAGCACAGGTTCTCTCTCCCTCCCTCCCCGTTTGAGACAGAGTCTCACTACGTAGCTGTTGCTATCCTAGGACTAACGAGGTAGACCAGGCTGGCCTCTGCCTCCCCAGTGCTGGGATTAAAGGTGTGCAGCAATGACTGGAAATTTTTTTTCAATAAACCTACAGGCCCAGGCAGCAGTCTGCATTCTAGAAGGCCAACAAGGAAAGAAAGAATGTTATAGGAAGTGAAGTTTAAAAACTAATATCCAGATGGGCTTCACAGTACAAATCTGACTTTGTTATTTACCTGCAAAGGAGGCCTTGTGGGAAGGGAAGGCGGGTAGACGGACATGTAAGAGAAGCATCAGGTCAATGAAACCCATCTGCAATGAACTATCATCTAATGAGTGATTAGAGTCAAGTGAGATTTTGCAACATGCCATAAAGTCCCTGGAGCATTTTTAAATGCTAAATGCACCAACTGTGCCTAAAGGCAGGGCAGGTAGGAGATTACTTGCCAGGAATCTGTTACAAGGAATAGCATGTCATCAGAAAAACTACTGGCATTTAAAAAAAAAAAAAGACACTCCCCCCAAACACCATGTCTATTCTCAAGTGCAGGCTGACTGACAGAAAATCCCAGCTCGGCAGAGATCCAACTCCTCTGATGGCACCCATCCTCTGGGCATCTGAAGAATAGATGTGTTCCCCCACCCCACCCCCTACCCACACCAGCGCTCTATCACAAGGCATAATACGGGACACCACTGACTGGTCTGGACAGCTGACTGACAGACCCAAGTGTCTGGGCACCTGTTGAACTCCTGCCTCGTGTCCTAAAACCCATGCTAAGAACACTTTGTTCTGTTTCCCCACCCCAGCACAGACCCTGTGACCCCCTGTGCCCCAAGCTTGGCATCTCAGCCACCACAAGTGAGAGAAGAGATGCTCTCTGATCCCTACCCTTCCACCCCGGGATCCCTCTGTGGCTTCCCAAAGCAGGACCTTGGGGACACCTTGCCGCAGTGCACCCAGGCACCATGGCTCCCTTTCTACTATTTGCTGTTCTTCACAATTGTCTTTAATGAGTAGTACTGACTTGGAGGAAAAAATAAATTTGATATAATTATCTCTTTTCCTCTAATTCCAAAAGTAACATATGTTCACTATTTTTAAAATCCCATTAATACCAAATCCAATCATAGAGAGGAGTACTGCAGCCCTGTTTCCCCTCAGCGCCCACTGTGAATAAGTTGTAAATGACTCCAGATTGTTCTCTGTGATCCCACCCACATAATGCATTTATAATCTTTTAAATTTACTAAGTTGAAAGATACCAAAGACAGAACCTTTACTTAGTAATCAGCAAAGCATTGCAATGGTTATATAGAAATGGTAATTTAGACTTGTTGATAGGTAATTTAGACTTGTTGATAGGTTTCAGTATCAACAGAATGAGATGCAAACATCAAACATAAAACTAGACCACCCATCACTAAGCAAGGACTTGGGGCTCTGGAGGTAGAGGTTGGCAAGAGGAAGGCGGGGTGTGTGTGGTTTATGTGTGTGTGTGTGTGTGTGTGTGTGTGTGTGTGTGTGTTGTCTGTCTGTCTGTCTGTCAGACAGCATCTTTCTTCTCCCTTCTCTCTGAGGCTGCAGAACCTCCTGCCTGCTATGGGGCTCCTCCCCTCTGCCCAACAACAGGCTCCTACAGGTCCTTCCCATCACATGTAACTCAGGCCCATAAAGTCTGCTCTATACACAATCCACTCTTCCTTTGCAGAAACTCTGCCCAATCTCTCCTTAAGAACACTCCTTAGGCCAAGCCTTTCCAAAAACCCTAGGCCAGTTCTGTTGGAGGCATGTTCTCACACATGACTGCATTCTCTCCCGATGCTGCTAAGGAGAAGGGAGGAATACCTTGGTTTTCGTGTCTCCATCCGGCTGATAACTGGTCTAAGGAGACCTCACAAATACATATGGTGTGGAACCAGACAAAAAGGAAGCATGTCTTCTATCCTTCAAGTCCCTTCTCCTCAGGTTCTGCCACCTGCTGTCTACTGGGTTCAAGCTATTCAAATTTATCAAGCTCTTTCTACCCATAGCCAAGGGGTCATCTAAAGTCCCCTAGTAAGGGTGTCTCAGGTACCTTATTCACAAATACACACTGTACTTCTTCTAAACCAACACAGATCACTGATGGCCCCACATACTCGTCTTCTTCCTTGTCTCCATGGCCACAGCCCACATTCACACATCCTGGCTACACCAGTGCCCATACCACGAAACTCACTCAGAATCTTCCTGTCTACTCGAGAGCCTGCAATCATATCCCCACTCTCACAGGGCCGCCAGCAGTCTCCATCTGTCATGACTAGGGTCCTCCACATCTCCCATGTTCTCCATCCCCACACACACCAGCTCCCACTCTGATGTCAGGCTATGGATAGACCTAAGATATTTAGTCACGCCAATAGCCTCCCTTGAAAAAACTAGCTCTCCACCTGACACAGAATTTAATTGAAAATGGATTGCACACTGTGGTATGAAACATGACACTTTTAAAGTAACAGAACAGAGAGGCTCGAGGCTAGGCACTGAGCATGACTCACAGAAGGAATGCTAACCCCTTAGACAGCAGGGAAATTAAGATTCTGCTTTTTGCTAATTAAAAGTTTTACCCAGCTGGGCACAGTGGCACACACATAAAATCTCTCAGCACTAGGGAGAAAGAGGCAGAAGAATCAGGCATTCAAGGCCAGTCTCAAGTCAGATCCTGTCTCAAAAAGAGAAAAAACAAAAATCATACTCACTCCCCACTCAAAAGTTTTACTAACCTGAAAAATTTTGGGTTCTTGATGCTCACCCTTCCAACCTCAATACAAAAAAGATAGAAGGAAAAAAAAAAGCTACAAAAAGGAAAAAATATTTTAAGCCATGAATCCCACAAAGCCCTTAATCTAGAAGATTCTCCAAAACTCCGATTATGAGATAGAAAAAACACCTGAAGTGATGTCACCACCAAGGAAGATGCATACCACCAAATGAGTGCAGGAAAAGATAGTCCACTTTAGCAGTCACTAGGAATGCGAACCAGGAAAGCAGGAGCTAGGTGACACCCACTTTTTACAATGGGTGACATAAACAGAGGACGAAAAGGTGGTGAGGGTGCAGAGAATGTAGGTGAGAACATGAAACAGTGCGGCCACCTTGGAAAACAGCCTGGGAGTTCAACGTCCCCCTCCCGAGTTATTTACCCCACAGGCTCCCCCAGAAATCCAAAAACAAATGCTCCCAGGGGAGAGGAGGTGGCAAAAGGCCAGTCAATCTAGATGCTCTCCAAAATATGTTTCACGTTTGAACCTGAGATGGGGAGATGTCTCAGTGGCTAAGAATGCTTGCTGTGTAAACCTAAGAACCTGCATTCAAATACCAGCATCCATGTAAAAATCAAGGCACGGCAGCATACACACCTGCTGTCACTGTGCTACTGTAGGGGACAGAGACAGGAGGATCCTTAGGGCCTGTCAGCTGTGAGCCTAGATCCAGGTCATCAAGGGTTACTGCCCGAAGGGAATAAAGCAGAGTGACAGAAAAGGACACCTGATGTGATCTGGCTTTCACATGTGTGTGTATAGATCTCCACACCCACACATACATGGACACTACATCATACCTACAAACACACAAAAGTTTTTGTGGTTCACATACACTGTGGGATGCTTCTTAATGATAAAAGGGATAAATTGTTGATATGCACATATAACTGGATCATCTCCAGGAAATGAGTGAATGGGACTGGAGGGGGGGGGTGCGCCACTGTCAAAAGACTGCATACATTGGTGGTTGCCAGAAGACAGAGACAGGTAAGGAAAGGGCAGGACAGAATGCGGCAGGGTCAATAAGGGGCAACCCGGGGTTTTGCATTCTGACTGATGAACAGAGAAGACACTGCACACAACCCAACGAGCCTGACTATGCACGCAAGTATAACTGGGAAAATCTTAGTAAGATCAATGGGTTGTGCTGATGTCAACATCCTGGCTATGGTATCACAATTGTGCAAAACCTAACCACTGGGGGCAATGGGCAAATTGCACACAAAGAAACCCGTTGTGTATTATTTCTTACAATTGCATGTGAATCTATAATTATCTCAATAAAATTTTCAACAAAGAAAGTAGTAACCTCCAACTTCCCTTGGGCCCTCTGTGGTTCAGCCAGCAATTCTGTTCACCCTGTCTGTCTAGGTCCCATTCTCCCACAGCTGCACGAAGCCTACTCCACTCCTCCACAGCTATGGGCCAGCTCAGCCATGTGGCCTTAATCACTGTCAGCCCTCCAAAGTCCCTTCTAGCTTTTGCTCCATCAAAAACACCCGCAATTCAGACTGCTCTCCCTGGCTCACCATGTGGCCACACCCATCCCCTGCCCTAAAAATTAGTCTTCTCTTAACTTGATAGCCATCCAAGGTATCATGTCTCTTTCACATGTGGTCAAAGACCACCACCTCCACCCACCTCAGAGCCTGGGTCATGATCATGGTCCTGGTGGGTAAAAGGCAGACTGGATGAAGTCACCCAGTTCTCAGTGTGAGGAGGACATCAAGAGTCACTCCACTGACACGGTTCTTTTGGCAATTCAAAAGACTTTAGGCCCACCAGCCCTGTGGTTCTCAAACCTGGATGACCACCTAATTTACCCAAGTACTCAAAGCACACTCCCAGAGATTCTTTGAGTATTCCTTCCCTTCCTCTCTCCCTCTCCCTCCCCACCCCTCTCTCTCCTCTTCCCCTCCCCTCTTAGCTCAAGTTTCTGCTGCTGATAATCAGGTTGAGGAACCACACACTCTTCTTTTGTTTCAAAAAGCAGAAAAGGCCATCTCGGGGTTGGTGTGTCACTCAGCAGAGTGCTTGCCCAGCATGCACAAGGTCTACGTTCAACCGCAGCACTGCACACACTGGGCATGGGATCCCATTCATGCAATCCCAGCACTAGGGAGGTGAAGGCATGGAGAACAGAAGTTGAAGGTCATGGTCCCAGGCTACATAGTAAGTTTGGGTTATATAAGACCCTGTCAGAAAGAAAGGAAGGAAAATGGGATGGGGGCCCCCATACGAAGCAACGTGTTTTCTCTCCCCACAACTCCAGACATTTCATTTAAAATCTACACCAGGGGCCTGCAAGATAATTCAGCAGGTAAAGATGCTTGTCCCCTCAAGCCTGATGACCTGAGTTGGATGACTGGAACCCATATGGTCGAAGGGAAGAACTGACTACCGCAAGCTATCCTCTGGGTTCTATACATGTGTGTGCACTGTACAATACACACACATAATGATGTCTTTTAACCCACGCCAGCTTCGGCCTTGTTAAACTGTTAATCAGGCCATACAAGCCGTGCCACCACTCCTGGAGTATGGGAATGCACTCTCCTCCTCGTCCATCTCCAACCTGAGCTCTAGGCCTGAGTTTCTAACACCTCACAGGGCAAGCCCCATGGACAGATACCTGGGCCAAGAACATGACGCAAGGCACCTCATTCCCACCCTCTCCCAAACCTGCCTCTCCTGTCTCTACTCCCCACCTCATTCCACAGTCCACCTACCTCTCCATCACCCAGGAGTAACCTCAACATCAACCTCCCATTCTTTTACAAACCACTTCTGGTCAGCCGGTTCCGTGGGTTCCACCTTGGAAACGTCCCCCATCTGCAAGACACACTCTAGCATCAGCTGCAATGCCAACGGCAGCGTGTTAGGAGGCATCTAACTCATCTTTGCCTGAAGAAGCGGCTTCGTAATACACAGAGTGAGTCATGTCAGTCATGTACCTCTCCCTAAACGCTGCAGCGGTCTCGCTCTACTCAGAATGAGTGCCAGACATCTTGGTGTGGTGCACATGCCCTCCTCGGTACAGTACCTGGCTACACTGGCAGCTTCTATACCACCTGCCCAGGTGGCATCCTCATCTCCCTGCTCAGACTCAAACTGTTTCATGGTAAAGAGGCTCTCCCCTTTCCACCCCGCCATTCTGAAATTCAGGCTCCAAAAGTCATGTGAAATTCCCTGTCAAGGTCTATGGCTATACCACCCTGAACAAGACTGATCATGTGTGAAGTCACCTACAACTACCTACAAATATGCCTTCATCATCTTTGGCCAGAAGGGGCCTATAATCTAAAGAAAACCACTAAGTGTTTCCTTCCCCAAAATTCAAAGTTAGAGAAGGTAACTGTCTATCTCTCATTCTCAGTTGCCCACTCATCTACTTTGAATTAAACATATGGAAATTAAGCCTGGTGGTGGTGGCGCACGCCTTTAATCCCAGCACTTGGGAAGCAGAGGCAGGCAGATCTCTGTGAGTTCGAGGCCAGCCTGGTCTACAAAGCGAGTTCCAGGACAGGCTCCAAAGCAGGAAATTCCCAATCACTTTCTCTCCCTCCTTCCCCACACCTTTCCCGGCAACACTAAAGCGTGTACCTTGACAACAAAATATACTTCCACGGTACACTTAGTTGTACTGACTGACCTGGCTGGAAATGTCTACTCCAGCTTCTTTGCTGTATGACCTCAAGCTTCCTCAGCACAAAATGGAGATTCCTAGAGTTCCTTTGTCATTGGGTTGTTAGGAGAACTAAGGAAACAATGCCATTCTAAAAAGCAATTCAAACAGGTCATCTGTTTTCATTATTTCCTATAGGAAATATATATATATATATAGTCCCCAACTCATAGTCAGAACACACACTTCAGTGAATGACTTCTAAATCCACCTGACTCCTGACTGTCCACTGCCATGGCAAAGTCATTAAGAAGTAGAAGAATTTGAGAATGACTTGGCATTTTTTTTTCCTTTTCCTCCCTCATGACCCATTACTAAGCCACACACCTCGGGAATAATCGTCTGCATGCCTACCCCCACCCCCACCCCATTATTTCCCAATCAAAATACTGATGACACGGGCTAGTCTCACAGGAACCAAGCTGGGTCAAAATCCCCTATTACTCATCTGCAGTGAGGAGCCCAGAACTCACCCTGGCTCCCCTTGTGTCCCTATTTGGATCAGAATTCCTTCCTAATCCTCCAACGAAGAACTGACAACACACGCTACAAAAAACAAGGGTCCTCTGCCTTCACCTATGCGACAAAATGAGCAAACTCCTCTCTCTCTCCCCTTTTCTACCACTTCTGCCCATAGCGGAGGTTCTGAGAGTGCAAGCGAGAAGCATCCAAGATACTTCAGTGCGTCTGACCCTACAAACAGTCTGCAGGAAGCACACAGAGTCCCTGTTTCCTGACTGTTCCAAAGCTCTGTGTGTTTCACACTTGAACCAATCGTCTTGAAACAACAGGTAGGTAGGTAAGAAGGAAGGAAGGGAGGGAGGGAGGGAGTTAAAGATGTCATAGGATGCTCAGATGGAGAACTAGCAAGAATATGTTCATCTCAGGCCCCAAGACACAGTTTCCTAAGATCCAGCGACTGTAGGCATTGGAGTCTGTAATCATTTACATACCAGAGCCTCTGGGAGCTCCACAGACTCAGCCACCATCCTCAACCCCAAAATGAACCATGAAAGCAGTTTTCCTGTGGAGGCACAGACAGTCCTGCCTCTCCTTAAATGGTTCTCAGGGCTGGGTAGAGCCAGCATGGGCCCCTTTAGCTGTCTGACTGGCACACAGTTGTGTTCACCCATGCGCACTCATTCTGATGTTCCTGGGCAGATGTCCTGACTCACTGAGCGAGCCCCTTCCTCTTGAAAAAAACAGGCCAACAGGCAATCCCAAATCCTGCTCGTGACTGGCAAGACAGGAGTAAGAAATGGAGGACAGACAGGCACACACACATCTTCCCTGTCCTCCTGAACTAGCTAGTTCTCTAGGACTGACCAGCGGACCTAACATCCCAGCAAGAAAAGACACCCACCCCCCACATCCAGCTGGGGATATGAATCACTTGACAGAATCCTTGTCTTAGATGCATGAGATCCTGGATTTAATCCCCAGCACCACTTAAAAAAAAAAAAAAGCTGGGTAGGGGGCTGCCTCCCATCCAGCTGTTCTCAAGAAAGAGGCTAGAGGTGTCTGCTCACAGAAAGAGAAAGTCACTGTCTAGCAGTGGCTGGGCCTGCAGAGTCCTAGGACACTAGAACCTTCCAGACATCTTTCTGGCCAGCATCAGGGCCAGTCTTGTGATCTGGACCCTCCCTGCTGTGTTCTCTTCCTGCCAGCAGCAGGCCAGGTGTCCTGGACTTTGGTCGCCAAGAACAAGCTTCAAAAGGCTAAGTAGAAGGTGACCATCTTCAAAGCGTCCTCAGACTTCCCAGAAATCTCTGGCACCCGGCCCTGACCTCAGGTCAGTTGCCGGCAAATGAACTTGTGACAGCTCCATGAGGGCAGGGACTCTGACTGTGTCTGTCTGGTTCCCTGCCATCATCCTGGCATCCCCAAGCATGCGCCTGGCATATAGCTGGTGCTCAACACTGATCTGCTGGATCCCTGGGCAATGGCTTCTACCAAGGATGGGAAGGAAGGACAGCAGGAGCAGCCCAGGCTTTGGAGCTAGGCAGACCTGGATCTGAAACTTTCCAGACACCACATCCACAGCTTCGAGGCCCCTCCCTGCCCAGCCCCCTCATCACAGCACCTCAGGGAGCTCTTAGGGAAGTTAGCTGGAAATAACGTATAAAGCCTTAGGACAATACAAGGCAGAAGCCTCTGTCATGTTTTCAGTTCACAAACACTTCTTTAGCACTCGTATGTAAGATGTTTTTCAATCACAATGTGCAATACCAGATCACAATCACTTCGGTTAATTTTGGTAACAATCCTCTGAAGTTGGATCTTCAGCCTTTGAGACAGGGAGAAGGAAGAAGGCAACTTGCCCGGTGCCGGAGACCTAAAAGTGCAGGGCCAGGATTCGTATTAATTACACAGTTTAAACTGCTAAGTGCTGCGCCTGTCTGCCTCTAGGGCTGACGAGCACTGCAAACTGGTTTCTGTCCCAACCCTTGTAGGATTCCAAGGACATCTGACCACACGGCCAGACTGGTGTCTTCAGTTACAGGGGTGCTCTGTTTTGTCGGTTTTCACTATGGGGTGTACTCCCCTGAAATCTAATTTCAGACAAGCGCATTCACTAAAAATTTCCCTCCCATCCCATCCTCCCCCACTACAAGAACACACAGCTATGCAAAAATAAGATAAGAAATGAGGGGCAGAGCTAAAGAGAGGGAGTTCTGTGTGCCTTTAGAGCAATTTCAGAGGTGGAACCTGAGAATAAGCCCTGTACATCAGGGAGCAGAGAAGATGGCCAGGCACGCAGAGGCCGGATACACAGCCTCAGATGCCCAGAAGTCCAAGGTCACAGAAAATTAAGCCATTTTCTCCAAGGGACGAAAGCTTATCATAAAGAGCTTTCCATTTACTCTCCTGTCAACCATGATGGAAATCTCGCTTACCAAAATAAAGCAACTGACCCTGCTTCTTCCAATGTTTCAGGACTCGTGACATCACAAAGAACTCCACAAATGCTCAGAAACAGAGGAACAGCAGCATCCTCAAGGAAAACACGCATTGACTGACTGCAGAGAACCCCAGAGACTTGCAGTGCATTCGTTTTTAAAGCTCTTAGGGACTGCTGATTCCTGGTCCACCTAGGTTCTGACTCTTGTATGTGACGGCAAAAGCTTGATTACAGAGGTAGTTCTGGCCTTACACTATCTCCCGTGACTCTGTCCCCAAGTGGCTGAGGTATCATTGTGGAAAGTCAACTTTCTCTACTTGCAAAGTCCCTGGCAGGGCAGAGGCAGCTCCCATGAAGTGGGGGTCCAGTCTCCACCTCAGGAACTAGTACACTTCGTGCCAAGATAGCAGGGGGCATTCTATTACATGGCGCAATGATGGAGAGCTGAGGGGAGTGTTTCCTCCATGGAAAGATCAGGATATTGCAAGCTCAGTGCAGAAAATCCATCTCTTCCTCCCCAGTCAGGAAATAAAATCCTACAGGTTCTGTACTCTCTGCCCTGTGAAAACCCACAACCAGTCCTAGACTTTTCCTCCCAGTGAGTTGTGATTCCTGAAGCTGTTCCCTCAAAAGGGTTGCCTCATTTTAAATCTGGCTGGCTACCAACACAGACAATAATCGGATAGTGTTGACTTAAGGAAAAAGAAACCCATCTCAAAAACAGAACTGGGAAGTACCCTGGTGATATAGACATGTCCCACAGCCAACACCAAGCTTACCAATATCTAATAACCCCGCTAAGTTCCAAGCCCTAAAACCACAATGTCCAACATGGCAAATCCCCAAGGACCAATGGTCACCATTTATTTGACCATGTTTCCTAGGAGCTCAAAACTAGACAACATCAAGGGCAAAAGTGATCAGGTTAATTGTGGACAGAACAACTCAAATATGAAGTCCCTGTGGTCCAGAGACCTTAAAAATCATCTTCACATAAAAAGTTCACAACTGAGTTATAGCAAAGTGGTCAACTATTCACAAAGGAAAATCTCAATGGAGAAAACAAACAAACAAATAAACTGTTGTTTTCTGGGCATGGTCTCACTAGATAGCCCAGGCTGGCCCTAAGCCCCCACTTATCCTCCTGCCTTAGCCTCCTGAGTGTTGGGATCACAGGTGTACACTACCAAAGCCAGCTTACACCATTAACCTAGATTAAAACAATTTCTGAGTAAATGAGTGGGAGCTGCACTCGCAATGTCCCAAAGCTACGCTTCCCCACACGTGACAAAGTCATCTCAAATGAACGAATGAAAGCCATGGGAGGGGAAGCAGGGGAAGACAGGACTCAGGACACCTAAGGCCCCGAAACCATCCACCCATGGCAGCTGAGCAGTTTTGGCCCAACTTCGCTACCCTGGATACAAAGAGGATTCTTTGGCTACAGCAGAATTCACAAGAGCCTAAAACAAATGCCACAAGTTTGGGTTCTCACTCCCGGGTGCATGACAGGCTGAGAGGCTCAGTGCCACAGAGAGCAAAAGTGTCTTTGTTTCCATTACATCATCCATGGTGAAGGGGGAGGGCAGGCGGGCCACAGCTGGTGGCAGCTGTGCCACCATCTGCTTTCTCCTCAGCAGCCCTTGCTGGTCTGAGCACTGCCTCACTGGGCTGCTGACAGAGAAGTGCAAGGTTAAAGGTACAACATCCTATTACAGAAAGAGTCGGAATTACTGAGGAATAAATCACTCCTCTGTTGAGTTAACGGCCTCGGGCAGTTGATGAGCTGGCGTTCTTGGAATTTACGCTGTTTGCATCTCTTTAGACTTGGTGACAACACAAACTCTGTCAACTCAATTAGACAAACACTATGAACAAGCAACCACCTGCCATCTGCTTCCCTAAAAGGTAGGTGGCCAAAAAGCACAGGTCTGCAGCTAGAAGCATTCTGGAAAAGAAGTGAGACATCCCAACACTGTGGAGGGAAGCGTCACACTAGCTGCGGCTGCTGGCATCCCGAGCCATTCGGAAAGCTGGCCTTGCCTTCCTCACCTTCATGCAGCTGCCTTCGGAGCCTACCTACAGGACCTCACCCAGGGAAGGCGAAGTTGGTACTTGGGGGGGTTGGGGGAGACGACAACAGCATCTCAGCTGGCCGTTCGCCTGCAAGTGGGAAGCAGAGTCAAACAGGCTGCTCAAGCCCACACGTGTGTTTTATCTGCCCAGTTCAGTGGGGGATTTGAATATTTTTTGTAGAGGGGCATAGTGTTGAAACAGGGTCTCATGTAGTCCAGGCTGGCCAAAAGTTTCTGTGTAGCCAAGGATGAGCTAGGACTCCTAGGCCTCCTGCCTCTACTTCCAAAGTGCTAGAATTACAGGGCGTGCACAACCATACCTACTTTCCCAAGTGCTGTGGATTAAACCTTGGGTTTTGTGATGCTAAGCAAGCACTCTACCAACTGAGCCACATCCCCAGTCAATAAAAATAAATGTCATATACAACTCTAAATCACAGGCTCTTCCTGCAAGGGTGGGAAGGATTCAGGAGACTCGGTCCCATTCCTGACACCAGCTATGTAGAGCTAAATGGCAGGACTCCCTTGAGATGGAGGGCGTGTGCTGAAGAACTTGTTCCCTCCTGCATGAATGCCACTGTGGCACCTGGACCTTCAGAGCATCTGCCAGAAGGCCTGTCAAGCAGGAAGAAAGAGAAAACCTCAAGAGATGTTATCCCAGTACCCCTTATCGACACTCCTCTGTAGTGGAGCCCTGGTCCCTGGGAGATCCAATTGTCATTCCACAAAGAGCTGGCTTCAGAGAACATCCCCTCCCACCACAGCAGGTTGCAGTCCCTGAAAGGAATGTTCCAGGCCACTTACCATACATTTTGCCTTCGTCTGATAAGATGATTTTCCTCCTCCCACATGGCGGATAGATAGCCAGGGCCTCCTGAAAGCTCTGCTCTATGTCAGGACTCCAGACCCCCTCCGCGTCATTGTCCATCGGCTTATCCGCCGAGTCGCTCATCCTCTCCATGTTTTCGGCAGGGCTCTCGCTGCCGCTCCAGCTGCTGGGCTCAATTTTGGCGGCTGGATTTTCCAAGCCGAAGCCTGGAGCCTTTTCAAGAAAACAAACCTAAAAGGGAAATCATAAAATAGGATAAGGACGGGATCATCATCCCCACACTGCTCCTATGAGCTGCACTGTAGGGTCTTGGCCATTAGTGTTTCGTGGACAATAACTCCAGTGAAGAATATGGAATTCTGAGATCCCAGATGCTTGTGTTCACTGTGTGTCGTGTTAAGCACCCTACAAAAACATTAACGGCTGGCTGAAGCTAGGTAATCTTCCTCGATGAGAGGAAAGTCTCACCAATGAAGGCAATCACTCAGAGCTACATCTGCAAGGCTCTCACGTGAGAATCTTTTACTAAGTGCCCATACCCTACAAGGAGTGCCGTACTCAAGGGTAGTCAAATCCCCATAGCAGAACAAGTTTTTTTTTAAAAAAAAATAAAGTAAAATAAAAGATATCAGCTTCACTCTAGCAAATGACATCCTAAGTGAAATGTCACACCGTCTCAATACAAGATCATGCAAGAGCGGGGGACAGGAGAAATGAGATTACTTTAGCGCCGCGGGTACGCATCCTACCCGTCAGCGGTACCAGTTGACCAAGACCTAGCACACTGATCTTTGGGGCTCCTACCTTGTGGACCCCTGTGGAGTCAGGTCACCCGGTCCTAAACTCTAACCCTGAATGAAACAGCGACCAGTCCAGTTCGCTCCCACACCTGCCACCCTTGTGGGGATGTCCCCATCCCTATGGGGCAGCAGCCGGTCCTGCAGCATACTCTCCCAGTCATCTGGAAACTGTGGGGCAATCTTCCCTTCATTCTTCTGGGCAGTGGAGATAACAGAACCACAAGAAATCTTCCTCCAAACTGTAAACGCATTTCCTTTCAATTATACATGCCTCCTATAGTCACAAGGGGATAAGCTTTCTAAACAAATGTCCCGCTGGCTTGACACCAAGGTGAAAATGATCTAATCCAGTACTCCCTGCTGGCTGCACACTAACATATCAATATTGCTTTGTGAAAACCACATCAGATCATTATTGCAAAGGGCTCCCCAAAAGTAGGAGGGAGGAGAATCGCTCCTGGGGAATGATGGGAAAGGAATCATGGTGTGCCTGAGCAGGGAGGGCCTCATGTGATCACTGCTGCTCCCCTTACATCCCTGCAGTATTTCAACACAAGAGGCAAGAGGAAAGCATGCCCCTGTCCCAAGGTGCTGTCAGCTGAGCACAAACAACTGAGTTTCTTCCCTTGCCTCTCTCAACTGTATCCTCTCACCAATGCGTGGGTCAACAGAACCTCAGAATAGAGCACAATCCATGGTCTAACTGATAGGTGGTTTTGGACTCCTCACATTGGCTTTCTTCAATTTGGCAGCTTTTTTTGCTTGGTTGGTTGGTTGGTTTGTTTGTTTGTTTGTTTGTTTGTTTGTTTGTTTGTTTGTTTGTTTTTCAAGACAGGGTTTCTCTGTGTAGTTTCAGTGCCTGTCCTAGATCTCGCTCTGTAGACCAGGCTGGCCTCGAACCCACAGAGATCTCCCTAGCTCTGCCTCCCAAGTGCTGGGATCAAAGGTGTGCACCACCACCGCCTAGCTAGCATTTGTATTTAAAAAAAAAGAAGAAGAAGAAGAAGAAGAAGAAGAAGAAGAAGAAGAAGAAGGTAGTATGCTTGGTTTTAACTGTTATCTCTAAGCCATCATTCAGAGAACGTGTCAGCAAAATATTGACAGCCCCGTACCAACACACATATGCTATCACAGGACGCCAAAACTTGCCAATGTCAAGGTATAAATTATGAAACAAGGAAGGGTTTTGTGACTGGCCCCAAGATGAACTTTGGGTGCCTGCCTGCCTCATGGGCCTTTTGAATTTTCAAGTGATTACATTTTGGGTTGGGATCTGAGAGTACTATAAAATGTGAGCTAAGCTGTAACCACCCTAGTGATTGCTTACTGGAGAAATTACGAGAATAGGAGGGAACTCTTTGATAGTGGCTAGCCTCTTTCCCAACCAAAAAAAAAAAAAAAAAAAAAAACAATGCACACACATATAAAACCATAGGCCAAGCCAGGACAGATCCCAGCAGAATAAATTCACTCAAGGAAGCTGCACTTAAAGATATATATTAGATGTGTGGGTGCTCAACCACTATAGCCAAGGGATGGAATTCAGCAGAGTGAGAGCTGAGGGGCCTGGGCCTTTGTAGGCCTAGGAAGAAGGTTCTTATGCAACTAAAAGTATAGTCTCCAGAAGAAAACATACCGACAACCCCCACCCAAAGTCTTAAGAGCATCTATCTCATCAGCTGGTCACACAGGCTATGCTGGAACTCACCAGTGGGAGGACACTCACTGGCTCCTCAGCACCTCCCACCTTCACACTGGGATGCTGAAACTGCACAGCCAATTAGGTCAACACCCATTTCCTCACTGAACTTGACCCTATCATCCCTGAGGGTCTATCCATCCTTCAGGTCAGCCTCTCCTCAAAGATCCATTTCCTACAGCCTGACCAACCCTTGGGATCCCTATGGGCCTTCATAACTACTCACCCCTCACCAGTGCATCTGAAATCACAAGGAAGGGGACAGTCCCACTCTGTGATGCTTGGAAGAAGACTCCACC
>CABHPQ010160159.1:7421-19982 GCA_902168405.1 Peromyscus aztecus
AAGAAGAAGAAGAAGAAGAAGAAGAAGAAGAAGAAGAAGAAGAAGAAGAAGAAGAAGAAGAAGAAAGGCCATAAAGGCATACTGGAAAACTAGTGGAAATAAATTTGAAACATCTTCAGAAACGACATTTATTTTTATTTTTGTGAGGAGAAAGTGAGCCAAGGATTGATGCAGAGATAACAGTACAGACCAAACACTCATTAGCAAAAATTGCCATCATAAGAGCAAATAAATGTTTTCAGAAACTTGGAATGACAAGAGCTTCCAAGAGTTATAACAAGTCCATTGCCAACGTGGTTCAAGCGCCCACAACCCCTCCTGAGCAGGTGTTCATGCACTTGAATTACTGCTAATTCCAGTCTGGTAAAGACCTCTGGTTATTAAAGCCCCCTCCCCCCTTTAGAGCATGTTTTATTTCAAAACTTTCCTCTCCCTCTTTCTGCTTTAGGACATCTAGACAGATCCAAAACCATCTGAGTAGTTTGCAATCTATCACTTCCTCTCCTGGACCAGATGTTGGACCAGGTCTATGTAAAGCCAGGATCCCTAGACAGTCATGAAAATCTTAGCACACGAGTTCTGAGTTAATCTAGAGTTCAAGGGGGAGCTGGGGGCCACACTATTCAAAGACTTTAAAGATGATTTTTATAATATTTTGATACATTATTAGCCTTCTGGAAATTTTATTTTAAAAGGTTTTTTTTTTTATAATTTTTTACATTATTAGCCTTCTGAAATTTTTATTTTAAAAGTTTTTTTATAATTTTCTTAAATTTTTTTCTTTTATCTATTTATTTTTGTGTGTGTGCATTGGTATTTTACCTGCATGTATGTCTGTGTGAGAGCGTCAGATCCCCCAGAAATGGAGTTATAGACATTTGTGAGCCACCATGTGGGTACTGAGAATTGAATCTCGGTCCTCTGGAAGAGCCAGTGCTCTTAATCACTGAGCCATCTCTCCAGTGCCCACCACCACCCCACCCCACCCCGCTTTTTTTTAAAGATTTATTTATTTATTATAGATACAGTATTCTGCCTTCATGTCTGCCTGCAGGCCAGAAGAGGGCACCAGATCTCATTATTGATGGTTGTGAGCCACCATGTGGTTGCTGGGAATTGAACTCAGGACCTCTGGAAGCGCACACAGTCAATGCTCTTAAACTCTGAGCCATCTCTCCAGCCCCATTGTAAAAGTTACTTGACTTCCCTCTTATAAAAATGAGTACATTGCCGTCATGAAGTCCGAGAGTCTGAAACTCCTCTGCTAGAGTATAATGGTTGGGAAGGGCATCATGCAACAACCCATCTCCTCCACACAGGTGTTAAAAGGGGTCAGAGGAAAGCACATGGGTTTACCTGAAATTGCACAGGCAGGGAAAGCGGTCCCCACTCTACTCATAACTGCCATCTTGTGCTCTGGGACTTGGGGTTTAACTGTAGAGTGAAAACATTATTTCTTAGTTGTCTTTACATTTTAATTCAGTAGTATTGCCCTTTACAGATGGGGGGGGGAGGCTGAAAAAAAACTATTTGGAGATGTTTCAAAGGGGAAGAGAGGATTGAATCTTGACCAATGAATGGAAGAGAACTAGACATCACTTGAATATCCTTATGATCCAGAATCCAAAGGTTAAAGTATATTAAATAAAGAATGTTGGACTCATTAGAGCACCCATTCTGGCTCAGAAAGTCAACCTTTCAGAGAGAATCTCTATCTCTATTTGATGATCTGAGTTGCATTTTTGATAGAGTATCCAGTTTCAATCTGATTTAATGTGGTTTAAAAACCTTACTTCAAAAAGAGTAATAAATAATTTTTAAAAAAACAGAATGAAAATGTAGATTATAGAGGCTTTTTTTCTGGTTTTTTTTTTTTTTTGAGACAAGGTTTCTCTGTGTAACAGCCCTAGCTGTCTTGTCTTGGAACTTGCTCTGTTGACCAGGCTGACTTCAAACTCAGCGAGTTCTACCTGCCTCTGCCTCCTAAGTGTTGGGAGTAAAGGCGTGCACCACCACCACCCAGCTAGATCACAGAGGCTCTTGAATAGCAGACTAAGGAGTGCTGAACTGACCTCAACTGTGAAGTAAAACCAGCTAAATGTTTGAGTACACAGTGACAAGAGTCAGTTGCTCAATTTTAAACCTAGGCTCTGGGACTGCACTTCTATGCTTCAAGGATAATATCATCTAAATATTGGCTAAAAACCGTCTAGTCACAAAGAAAAGATCTGAAGTTAACATTTTCACAGAACTATGATCAAATGTAGCTGCAACAATTGTGACAACTTTAAAGTTTTGTCTATGTAGTACCCAAAACCTGATTTTGTATTGTGTGACTGCAGAGTTCATGTTGTGAAAACTACAGATAAGAGACATGATTCTAAAGATAAATTTTAGGTAAGCTATTCACTCATAATTTTGCATGTATTACATTCATTTTTATTGTGTGTGAAGAGAGAGGTCTTTATTAAGTGCGTGTGTCTTTGGGTTTGTCTTGTAGATATAGGAGTTAGGTTCTGATTAGAATTGATACTTACGATAAGCCTGAGACATGATTAGCAGTCATCATAAAAGCCGCTTAAGTGTGTGTATCAGTGTAATACTTTAGAGACTCACCCTATAGAATGTCTAGAAAATTCTATCAAGAAAAATATTTGGTTTTGAGCACCTAAAGGAAAAGAAGCTCATAATTCTACATGCCCTCTCTTTATTCATGTAACTTTATAGGGATGCTGTTTCAGATCTGACAGAAGGACCTAGAACACTCAGCAGTTGAGCTGTCCACCTCTTTAGTCATTTTACTGCTGCTTAAGTCACGTGAAGCACCTACCAGCCCTTCTCTGTGCAGCTCTTTGGCTCATGTGGACCTTGCTTTTCATTTCCTGATTTATTTTCTTTCTCTAATAAGTCCCAGATCAATGATGATGGGTCGTGTGCCTTGATCTCAAATTGATGATCATCGAAGGTCGAAAGTCCACCAAAAGAAAGAAATGCTGTGTTTGCTGATGAAGTCACAGATTTGATGAAATCCATAAAGAACAGCTGTTCAGATCAAGTCAACCAAAGTCTCCTTCCAAGTGACCCCATGTTTACCTCATGGCGTGGATGATGGCTTGAGTCTTGTGCTTTATTGTACATTTATGAGATTTCTTACAAAATCTAAGATCTTTGAAAACCAAATATAATAAGGTATTGATTGTGTGGGGGGGAAAAAAAGCTAAATGTTTTGTAAGAAAATTCTTGAGTGGAAAGAACGTTTGTTCCTTAATTGCTTGTTTTTATTTCCTCTTATTTGCCATTTATTATCAAGTTAAAATATCTTTCTCTCTCTCTCTTTTTTGGATGTCCCACAAACCAGTAAAAATTGCTTTGCCATGCAAGAAAGAAAAGAGAGACTGAGAATAAAGCAAGATAGACAAGAGAGTGTGTGCTTAAAGTGCTCTTATCTCTGCAGAAGAGAGCCTTTCAGATGCCTCAAAGTCTGCATGATGCAGCCACATGGAGACGTTGTCCTCAATATAGGACATGTTCCTTTAACGTTGTTTGAGAAGTTGGCAGAACCTTCAACTGTACTTTGTCCCATCCCAAAAAAAAAGGGGAAAATTGCATAGTTTGTAAAGGTACTTAGGAAGAATGCCCAACTGGACTGTTGAGAGTCCATCACTGAGGACCTTGTCTCCATAAGTAATGCCAGAAAAGAAAATTCAAAATCAGAAAAGGATTTTTATTCTCATGGAAAAAAAATAAATGTTATGACCTTTAAGCCCACCTAATTTTAGAATACCAAGTTTGTCAATACACAGTATCTAGAAGCATTAAGAAATGGGCCATGTGATGTTTCTTCTCATTATTTCCCTTAAAAATAATTTAATCTAGTGTCCAGTATACAATTATATCTGTTCTATTGCTGCCCTATTTTAAAATTAGCAATTCTTTTTTAAAAACTATCAAGAAAATATTTTTTAAATGAAAAGAGCTGCTTTGTGGTGATAAAAACTAATAATAATAATTTTAGCTTGTGGATACATCTGCCTGGGAATGCTTTTCTCACTAATAGTCCTGGAAAGATTATGAAGTTGATATTTTTAGTTTTCTGACAGATCCCCAAACAGAAGTTGCATTTTGCACATAATGTAAGTCTTTCCTTAAT
Organism: Peromyscus aztecus; assembly: GCA_902168405.1. Lineage (NCBI taxonomy): Eukaryota > Metazoa > Chordata > Mammalia > Rodentia > Cricetidae > Peromyscus > Peromyscus aztecus. The sequence continues at coordinate 11,572 of CABHPQ010160159.1, forward strand.
CTAAAGCCCCCAGGCAGGGGTGGGGAGAGGCCAGCACATCATCAACACTTAAGTGGAGATGCATTTTTGAACCTTAAAGAATAATTTTTTAAATATTTTTCTTCACTTCTTTGGGGAACTTTAAATTGTTTCCTTGATAGTTTATTTCCAGAGTGCCAGACTGAAAAAATAACACAATTTGATTTTTCTGTAACATTTATAAATAAAAGAAAATGTCAGAACAAATATTTTATGTATTTTTGTTTTGTGTGCTATGAAACACGGTAATGTAAAAAGCATTGTTCTTTTTAAATGTCATATCCGAATAAAAATATCTTTTAAGATCTCGAGTCTTAGAATTAAAGACTTTATTTATTTAAAGAATTATTTTGATTCTCTTTTTAAAATGTGAAGTCCAGGGATTGTCTCTTCCATCTAGTGATTACCTGATCCATTCTTTGTACATGCCCCTGAAGTTCTGAAGAAGGACTTTCCCCACATGTTAGTAGATGGTAGAGGAGGTAGACATCCAATTAGAAGGAAATTGCAACAGACTGGAGCAGACACTGTCACAAGAAGAGATAAGTAAGCCACAAACGTGGAAAGGTTCTCATACACATCAGAAAAGACGTGGTTATAAAGCATGGGGAAACGCCAGCGCGCAGTGGCCAAGGTGGCTAAAATGGGGACATCGGGCAACACCATCACTACAGTGACACTGAGAAGGCGAGAGTTGCACATTGTGGTCAGGCAGAAAATATCAGTGTCACCTCCCAAAGCAGTCTGGCAGTTCTCTAAACATTGTTCACAACCTAACAACGTCTTGCCTAGACACACGCCTAACAAAAATGCCACCTGTGTTCTCTGCAAGACAGGTACTAGAACACTTTTTTTAAAGCACTAACTATAACAACCCAAACCTAGAAACCATTCTAACATGTTCCTAGAATAAATTTCACAAGCTGTGCCTTAGTCCTCCACTGGGATCCTATCAGAAATGGAATAGACAGTTTTCAACCACATGTCACGAAATTATGAACCCCGCAAGCAACACTTTTCAGTGCCCTTTGTATTAAAGTACAGAATTTGGCAAGATGCTTTATTATATAAGAAGTCAATATGGCGGCTATTTTGGGGAAGTCACAGCTGACAGAGAATGCCGGGCTCCAGCCATGTGCTGTTTCTTATTCTAGGTACAGTGTTCACCACCCGCATTGTTATGGCTTGCATAGTTCTTTAAATGATTTATTTATTTTATGTGCATTGCTATTCTGCCTGTATGTATGTCTGTCGGTGTCAGATCCCTGGAAGGTAGAGTTACAGGCAGTTGTAAACTGCCATGTGGGTGCTGGGAATTGAACCCCGGTCCTCTGGAAGAATAGCCAGTGCTCTTAACTGCTGAGCCATCTCTCCAGCCCAGCTTGTATAGTTCTTTTATGTTACATGCCAATAAAAAATTTTGAGTTCTCAGAATACTATTGCCAAGTCTTGTATGGAAGTTTACAATGAAATTCAAATATATACCTATAAAGATGTGCATCATGACATTAATTTTTAAAAACAGGAAAAAAGTCACTAAGAACTTAAAATTGTAATATAATCAAAGATAAAATGATGCTTAGTTATTTTTCAATATTTTAAGTAGGTATTTATTTCTTGTAATGTATATGTATATATTTATTTTTAGATGTTAATAAATGAAAAAGATTATAAAAATGTATTCGATATGTCTCAATTATGAATTTCAGGCTACTGCCTTGACTAACTTAGGATTGCTCCCATTTTTATTCTGTGTAAAACATAAAAGAACTATGAAATACAGAACCTGTCTAATTATACTCTTATTATGATTAATGCCCTTCTTAGAATTGACTAATCTTTATTTCCAGTGGTGGGATTATAGTGATAGTTATTTTCTTCTTTGTAAATTTTCTTACCTTTTCAAAATTTTTGTAGTGAAAACTCCATTGCTTTTAAAATGTGAGGATGCCTACCTCAGTTGTTATACTAGAAAACTATAAATTACAGTTTTGTCCTAAACAACTTATTCATTAAGGTGAACTTGATATTTGCCAAAAAGCAGGAAAGAAAGTTGATTGTTAACATCCTTCAACCTCTGATCAACCCATAAGAGAAGTCTACAACCGTTGACTAGATAAAAGTCTTCCTACAGGAACACAACACACACACACACACACACACACACACACACACACACACACACACACACAGTGGAAACAGGAAAATGGACACTGGATCTGAACACTTCCAACACATTTGCAAATGTCTTTCTTCTCATTGAAGCACTCCTCGTTTCTTTATAGACTTCTAGATCATGCCAGCCAAATGAGCTGTCCTCCTTATTCCAGATCTTGGTGTCATTTTTAATCAGTACAATGTGTTCAGTTCATAACGTATTCCACCTAGGCCAACCTCCCAGTTCGGCCCCAAGCTTTTCTGAACACAGAAAGAGCAAAAGCACATTTTTTCTTCCAAGTAACTGTCCTATTTCTTCCCCCCAAGTGCTTTGTCTTACAAATAAAATATTTGTTGGTTCTCAGTAAACACTGAGTTCACTGGTGAATCATAGCAAAGGTCTCTGAATGCTGGACATTTAAGGACAGTTCTAACCCCGGTTGTAAGGAAAAGATGTGACGAGGTCATCGGGACCAGCAACCACCACCTCTAAAATAGTGTTTAAGTGTAGGAGGATCAAGAATGGAGTTTATCCATTTTAATTAAACTATTTTGGAGAATCCAGTTCCTCCCATGGACAAAGTGGGTCATATATTGTGAGAAGAACTTCAGAGATTTCTGGGAAGTGTGTGAGACACAAGACCATAAGCCCTGCTATACAATCTGCAAGAGGCAGAGGTAAGAAAATGGCTGCAAAGCCACATAGTAAATGTATCAGGGCTTTTCCTTCTGAGGCAGTCTATCCAGATTAATCACTGAGACACAGCCATGAAGGATCAAAGCCAGAGTATCATGGAAGACATGCATTCCATTTGTAAACTGTGGACATTATGATTAGGGAGAGTAGAAGTAGAAAGCAATGTTAGAGGTACAGGGCAGAGTTCCTTCAATATAGGACATCCTAGAGAGGAGTTTCAGAAAATACATGTTCACCTGCCAGAACAACTGTATACACAAAGGAAGAGGCATTTCATTTTCCAGTGCCGAAAGCCACTGAGGAGCAGTGGGCACAGAGCAGAATACTATTCTTCAGTTATAAAGTCCCCATTCTAAAGGCTCATATGGTGAAGCCTTGGTAGCCAGACAATGAAAGGTAGTTTACTCAAGAGGATGCAACTTCATAATGAGCATCACACCAAATGGGCTATTAGAAAGCAGGGCTTCACCGAAGAAAGGAAATATCTGGAGGGTGTATCCCATCTCTGGTGGCTACCTATTGCTCTGCTCCCTGACTTGGGTGAGGCAAGCAGCTCTTCTCTACCAATTCACTCTCTACCATGATGCTCCACTTCAGCACAGGCCTGTAGCAATGGAGTCAGCCAAGCACTGAATGACCCCCCTAGAACTGTGAGCCAAAATATACCTCCCTCTCTCTCTTTTTTTTTCCTGTTTTCTTCTGTATTAGTCACAGCAGCTAAAAGTCTGACTGACAAGGGAGGTAAAGATGGAGTGAGAAGTATGGAACAGGGAAGGCATAAGACCACACTAACAAAGCATAGTCCTTTGTCCTTAACCATGTATATCTTCCAGTAGAAGCTTTACCTGACCCCAAGGCACCTATTGTGTTTCTTTCAAGAGTTGCCAATACATGTATGGACTCAGCCATTCACAGGGACTCAAGAAGAACAAGAGAAAAGGATTTCTAATTTTCATAGATTAAGAAAATATCCTTTTGTCATAGTTAGGGTTTCTATTGCTGTGATGAAACACCATGACCAAAAAGCAAGTTGGGGAGGAAAGGGTTTATTTGGCTTATGCTTCCATATTGCTGCTCATTATTGAAGGAAGTCAGGACATGAACTCAAACAGAGCAGGAACCTAGAAGCAGGAGCTGATTCAGAGGCCATGGAGGGGTTTGGCTTACTGGCTTGCTCCTCATGGCTTGCTCAGCCTGCTTTCTTACAGAACCCAGGACCACCAGCCCAAGGATGGCACCACTGACCATGGGTTGGGCCCTCTCCCATTGATCACTAATTGATAAAATGCCTTACAGCTGGATCTCATAGAGGGGGCTCCTCCACTGAGGCACTTTCCTCTCTGAAGACTCCAGCTTGTGTCAAGTTGTCACACAAAACCAGCCAGTACAACTGACCCCTTGTCAATTTGACACACAAACACATTACTATTAAGCCACAACCCTTCCTTTCTTATTCCTCCCCAAGATCTCACATTAAAATCATAATTTTAAAAGTCCCGCGGTCTTTACAAATGCAAACACATTAAAATTTCAGTCTCTTTAAAATATCCAATCTCTTTTAAAAGTTCAAGTCTTTCTATGTGGGCTCCTTTAAAAATCAAAATTAAATACCTTCTTCAAGAGGAAGGAACCAGGACACCATCACAATATAAACCAACCAAACCCAAACTCCAACAGTATAAATAACTTAATGTCCACTTATCTGGGATTCACTCATGATCTTCTGAACTCCTCCAAAGGGCTTGGGTCACTTCTCCAGCTCTGTCCTCTGCAGCACACACAGCTTGTCTTCCAAGCTCTGGCTGGCTCCACTCCACTGCTGCTACTGTTCTTGGTGGTCATCTGATGGAACTGGAATCTCCAAAATGCTGGGGGCCTTTGCTGCAACTGGCCTGCACTTTCACCAATCATCTCTCATAGGCTCTTTTCATGGTACCAAGCTTCAACTTCTCTTCATGACCCCTTCAGTCCTGGGCCTTCAAATGCCACTGAGGCTGCACCTTTACCAATGGCCTCACCTGGTCTCTCACAGTACCAAGCCTCAGCTGTTCTCCATGACCCTTCATGACTTCAAATCCAGTACCACCTAGGTGACACTTACACATGACCAAGTTCTGCTACCAGCACTCAGTACAACCTTGGCCACCTCTGGAACACAGCTTCTCTGTGCTCTCAGGAAACACTTCCCAGAAGATTTCCCCTCAGTGACGCTGATCTCTTCTTAATCACTGCTAATTTCTTAGCTCCAGCTGACCAGCATAAGTTGTCCCAGTAACACAAAGGTTTCACTTTAGTAGTTTCTGGTGTCTTGTTCATCACAGCTGATTCTTCAGCCCCAGCTAACCAGAACCACAGAATCTTAAAATAGCAAATGGCCCTGATAGTGTCTTTAATCTTCTCTCTGAAATTTCCCAAGCCAGGCCTCTGTCTTCTGCACTGCTCTCAACATTCTTACCTTTCATGCTCCTCCAGAACATCCTACTGAGGTCTCAATACTCAATGGCCTTTCTAGCCCAAAATTCTAAAGTCCTTCTACAATCCTCCCAAAACCATGGTCAGGTCTATCACAGCAATACCTCACTATCCTGGTACCAATTTCTGTTTTAGTTAAGGCTTCTATTCCTGCGATGAAACACCATGACCAAAAAGTGAGTTGGGAAGAAAAGGGTTTGCTTGGCTTATACCTCACCATCACTGTTCATCACTGAAGGAAGTCAGGACAGGAACTCAAACAAGGCAGGAACCTGGAGGTAGGAGCTGATGCAGAGGCCAGGGAGGGGTGCTTCTTACTGGCTTGCTTCCCCTGGCTTGTTCAGCCTGCTTTCTTATAGAACCCAGGCCCACCAACCCAGGGATGGCACCACCCACCATGGGCTAGGCCCTCTTTCATTGAACACTAATTGAGGAAATGCCTTACAGCTGGATCTCAGGGAGGTGTTTCCTCAACTGAGGCTCTTTCCTCTCTGATGACTCCAGCTTGTGTCAAGTTGACATACAAAACCAACCAATACGCCCTTGTACTTTCTTCAGATTCAAAATAAAAGGACAGTAAGTTAACTTCCATATGATTTTGTTTCAATTTCTCCAGTGAACAAGCTGATTTAAAAAAAACTTGTGGAATTTTGCTCTTTACTTTTTATGGATGTTTCATTGACCATAGTTTAGCCCTTATTCCATTGACAATAAAGCCAGCTGTCCTTATAGTCTTCATCAGTTGTGGTTCTGCAAGTGACTCACAATGAGCTGTTAGTTGATGCAGATGGAGAGCTGGAAGAGAAGAGGTGCAGGTTTATAAACAAAAGTGTCTCCTGGACTTAACTAGCCTCAGGCTACAATAAAATGTTAATGAAAAGTTTCTAGAAGGAACATACAGGAACAAAAGAACTGGAAGGAATTATACAACAATAACAACCACATAAAATGTCACTGATTTATTAAGATTCCTACATCCACCATAACTATCTCAGGAGGAGCTGTCACCTGAAAAAGATCTCTCTTCTAGGTTAAGGTTATAGACAAGGAATGATAGAGAACAGGATAGAATATCCACCTGATCTCAGACCTGGACAGGTTATAAAAGCATGCTTTTATATATTTTGCCTCCAAATATACGTTCAAATGCATTCTTTGTAAGACAGGTTTTGAAGATAGATGGAATTGTTCGGGTTCTGCCAAAATAGACTGACTCTTTGGTAATTTTTATCAAATTAATTGAAATCGGTTTCCAATCACTCTATTTTTCACATAAAGTCTCACTTCTGAGTTAATGCTCTATTAATATACTGTATTTAATGTGACTGCCACATGTTGAGTTTTCTGAAATAGTCTTATATGGATCAAGGGCCAAAATTACACATACACACAGACAGACAGACAGACAGACAGACACACACACACACACACACACACACACTGTGTTGGAGTTAAGAAGACTGAGATGTTCTCTGGGTGGTACTCCTGCCCTGTTCTGGCACATCCATGAGCCTTAAGTCTCGGAACTCTTCCAATAACAAAGTGGCGTTTGTTTTCATAACTACAGGAGAAAAAAGCATGAAGAGGACGAAAGCTGTCTCCGATGACCCAAAGTCCTGTGAAGACAACATGGGAACACTTGCAGCATGAAAAAGGAAAAGGGGTGAATTCGGTGATGGATGAACATCAACCCATATCTACCTCGGTTTCAGCTTAGATACTTACTCAAAGCCTGTAGACATGTTCCAAACCTGTGAGCTACAGCTTTGCTAGAAGCATTTCTGTTGAGCATTTTCCTCTAGGCTTGTGGTCTCTTTCTCTCCATTTCTTCTTTCTTCAGTTTAATTTCTTTGCTTTGCTTCTTTGTATCAAATCCGGAATGTAAAAGCTAGTAATTACTCAAATACAAAACATACTTTATAGCATTTGTCAGTGTTGGTCTGCTGTGGGATGGTCTGTATGTCAAATTGCTCTGATTGGTCAATAAATAAAACACTGATTGGTCAGTGGCCAGGCAGGAAGTATAGGCGGGACTAACAAAGAGGAGAACTGAGAGAACAGGAAGGTGGGAGGAGACACTGCCAGCGGCCAACATGACAAGCAGCATGTGAAGATGCCAGTAAGCCACAAGCCACGTGGCAAGGTATAGATTTATAGAAATGGATTAATTTAAGATATAAGAACAGTTAGCAAGAAGCCTGCCACGGCCATACAGTTTGTAAGCAATATAAGTCTCTGTGTTTACTTGGTTGGGTCTGAGAGGCTATGGGACTGGCGGGTGACAGATATTTGTCCTGACTGTGGGCCAGACAGGAAAACTCTAGCTACAGTTGGTCTATCCATATAAAATAACCTTCCATTTTTTCTTCAGCCGTTTTTTATATGGAGAGTCATTAAACATTTTGCTCATGTCACATGGATTGGGAGCTTACATACTTCCATTGCCTTTGATGGGGAGATAAAATGCCACCATCTTGTATACAATGGTGACTTCTGTAAAAATTTCCAAAGTTTTACTTATTTATTTTCCAGTACTTCAATTATATATATTTGAATATATATAAAATAGATATTTTATAGTTTGAAATATATGCCCACAGGTGCAATAGTGTCACAAACATCATGGGAGTAACCAACATCTGAATGGATTAAAGGCCTGCATCACAAGGATGTGTACCCAGCATAGTTATAGGGGCCAGGAACCTGGGAGCAGACAGCTGATAGGCCCTTGGGGAGAACCTACTACTATTATTGTGCTCATAAGGTATTGTATTAAACTCTTAATGACTTCTCTTTACACCCCTAGATTAGTACATCCCACAAAGCTTACCAGAGAAACTTTTTTTTTATTTTGCAGATGGCAATTAACTCAAAGACTTATGACTGCCAAGGTTGAGAGATTAAGTGACTGAAATATTGAGCCCTGAATGGGATACACACACACACACACACACACACACACACACACACACTCCGCGCACACACACATGCACACACACATACACATATATATATATCACACATAAATATACACACATTATATATATATATATATATATATATATAT
>CABHPQ010160159.1:26462-45504 GCA_902168405.1 Peromyscus aztecus
GAGGGGCCCCCAACTGGATCAGGACCTCTGAATGGGTGAGACAGTTGATTGACTTGATCTGTTTGGGAGGCATCCAGGTAGTTGGACCGGGTCCTGTGCTCAGTGCATGAATTGGCTGTATTTGAAACCTGGGGCTTAGCAGAGATGCTTGGCTCAGCCTGGGAGGAGGGGACTGGACCTGCCTGGACTGAGTCCACCAGGTTGATCTCAGTCCTCGGGGGAGTCTTTGCCCTGGAGGAGATGGAAATGGGGGGTGGGCCGGGGGAGGGGGCGGGGCGGTAGGGGGGAGAACAGGGGAAATCTATGGCTGATATGTAAAGTTGAATTATATTGTATAATAAATTTTGAAAAAAGTAAGAATATGGAGAGATGTTTTTCTAGTCATTATTTCCTAACAATATAGAATTTTATATATGTGTGTGTGTGTGTGTGTGTGTGTGTGTGTGTGTGTGTGTATAAATGAATTAAAAGTAAATAGGATAAAAATATACAAATCCTTTTTATAGGAAAAAAAGCAATATAGATTCAACTGAAGATGAGAAACTGATGGATTTTCAGGTGATGACATTGTCTTTAAAAAACAAGTAGAGACAGGGCAGGAGTGGGTCCCCAATATCCTAAATTTTTATATGAATAAAAGATTCAGAGAAGTCAGCATCCAGTAGATTTGAATTAGAACGTTCCATTACCCAGCTCACTTGCAATTTAATATGTGACACCCAAAAGAATTGAAACTAAAATGGGAGATCATAAAGGGCAGATACTGTCCAAGTACACAGATAGACTAGAATAGCAGTATCTTCATGAAAGACGATCACTATATATAATGAATAGCTACCTTGAAATAAAATAATGGCAAAGCACAGAGATCATATGACTTAGAAGTGGGACAACTGAATTTAAGCCCCAGCTCGCAGCTAGTGCTCAGCCAGTCAGCTTTACGGAACCACACTTCCTTCTTCAGCAAAATGTGCCCATCAGGATCTCACCTCCCCACCTATAAAGACTTGAAAAAGTTTTCCAAAGGTCCTGCAAATCAAAGCATTTGACAAGATACAGTGAACACTGTCCTACAAGGAGGTCTTTCTATGGTCTCTAAAACATGATAAAATTAGAAACTGCAAACTTCGAAAAACTGAAGTGATCTAGGGACTGACATGGTAATAGGAAGCTTTCCAGTAATAGGGATATTTACTGAATGACAAAGTCCTTTCCTCCATGACTCCTAAAAAATTAAGTTTTGTATATTCCATTCAAGTAGACTGGAGGAACTCAGAGTTAATAGTAAATTCATTTTTTTTTCTGTACATAAAAGACGAAAAAAACCCTCTTCATTTTCTCACCTGTAAAATGAAAGCATTGGTAGATATAATGGTAATTCATCTACCAATTTAAGAACTGGTAACTCAAGACAATGTTTTGCAAGACTACAATTGGAATATACCAAAAGAAATCTGTGCTGCTTGTAAGATCAGCTCAATTTTAACATATGTCACATGAAAAAAAATCCCATGCATTAATTATAGTGCATCCTTGCTATAACCCTTCCCGCAGGAGATCCAGAATCCAGTAGGTTTTGTCTATAACTGAAAATTTTCATATCCTGTTAAGACTCTTAGGAATTTGCTAACCACAGTCATCTATGGTCATCCGCCAATAATTCAAACAAAGAATAAGCCACAATTAAAAATGTCCAAAATTGTTACTTTCTTAGAGATTATAACTGAAATCAATATAGTTAGCCCCCCCCCTTCAGATATTAGCTATTGTGACCAGCACGGCAATAAACAGAGATGAGCAAGCATCTCCCTGGTGTATGCTTTTCAGGTGTATAACCAGAAGTGATCCTGCTAGATCATGTGTTAGTTATACTTGTAGCTTTTGGGAAACATCCACGTTGATTTCCATAGGGGTCACACCAGTTTATCCTTCCACCAGCAGTGAACAAGGTCAACGGAGGCCCCTTTTCTCCCTTCCCTACGTCTTCAGCATTATTTACATTTGCTTTCTTCTTTGTAGCTATGCAGATTACTTCGAGGTGGAATCCCAAAGCAAGTTTCAATGTATATTCCCCTGGTGGTTAAAACTGTTAACCACTTTTGAAATATTCATTGTTTATCATTGAAAACTGTCTTCTTTTCATGGTGGGGGCGGGTTGTCTGTGCATAGATCATGAAACTGGAAAGGAGACCTTGAGAGGGAAAGAAGATCTTAAGGCGGCCTGGAGGAGAGAAGAAAATGGAACATTGGAACGTAAAGACAGATGGAAGCTACTGTGGGAGAGGAAGGAGGGGACAGGTGACAGAGGAGGGCACTGGTGCAGGGGGATGAGGAAGAACAAAGTTATATGAAAAGGCCATCATGCCACCCACTCCTTGGTATGCTAAATTTTAAAAATAATTTAAAAAGTGACACACACACACCCACTCACAGAATGTGTGTGCATGTGGTTTTGTTTTTAGTTTATTGCCGCTGTTTTCATAATAGGCCGGCATCATGCTGAAAATAAACCTCAGTGTTTTTAGGCATATAAATTTTCCAAACTCCAAATAGGCAAATCCAAGTAATCAACTTCTTTTTTTTTTCTTTCTTCAACTTGACCACTTCATAGGAAAGGAACTTATAAATCTAGTCCAAATAAATCTGTTCCGTATCAGTCCAGAATAATTACCCAAGGCCAGCCCAAACCCCATCCAACTGACCCCAATTGGCCAGTGCTTTTTATCTCTGTGATGTTTACATAAATCTTATCTTAATCATCACTCAGGGTTTGGCTTGGGGGCTGCAAAAAAAAGAATAACAACAATTTTAAAAGAACAAATTTATGTTAAACTCACTTTTACTAGGAGTGTGCTAAAAGCCACAACTAGATGGCATTATTTTCTGCTTGTGAATTAAGAATCAAATCATGTGCAAAAGCCTTCCTATCTTCCTTTTTCAGAGTTCCTTTCCCTGAAGATAGTCAAAGCTACTGCCTACCTTGGATAAAATTGAAAGAGTTGATGTTGCACCCCCAGGTCACCATCTATGAGGAGGGTTTACATTTTTTATTATTTTTGCATGTGTGTATATAGTATGCATAATATGTGTATGTGTGTTTACTTGTGCATGTATACTCATGTGAATATGGGTGTAGATGCCCAAAGTTAATGTCAGGTACTTCCTTGATTGCACTCTACTTCATGGAGACAGTCTCTCTCATTGAACCCACAGCTCACTGATTCCAGTCAGTCTAGCCAACCATGTTACCCCAGGATACCCTGCTGGGGATGTCTTTCTATATGCTGTGAATGTGTTGCTATGATTGATTGATAAATAAAATGCTGATTGGCCAGTAGCCAGGCAGGAAGTATAGTATAGGCGGGATAAGCAGAGAGGAGAATTCTGGGAAGTGGAAAATTGAATCAGGAGACGCTGCCAGCTGCCACCACCATGAGAAGTAAGATATAAAGATACTGGTGAGCCATGAGCCACATGGCAAGGTATAGATTTATAGAAATGGGTTAATTTAAGATATAAGAACTAGATAGCAAGAAGCCTGCCACAGCCATACAGTTTATAAATAATATAAGTCTCTGTGTGTTTACTTGGATCTGAGCAGCTGCATGAGCTGGGTGGACACAGGAAAACATCAGTTACAATACCCTGTCTCTGCCTCTCCAGTGATGGGGTTAGAGGGGGCCATCACTCCTGTCCAGTTTTTATGTGGGTTCTGGGGATCTGAACTGTGGTCCTCAGGCTTATGTGGCAAAAGCCTGTGAGCCATCTCCCTAACCTCTTAAGGAGTTTTTATTCATGTGAATTAACAAGTTTGAGTAAGCATATTCCCAATCTAGATCAGATGCAATTGGAATTCAAATGTTTGCATATTTTTTGAGAGGTAGTGGATTTGTAAGTTGACTAGAACATAACACCCCCCAACAAAGCCTGAGGAAGCATCCCACCAGATACACAATTATAGTTCCAGAGAAACGTGAATATTCACCATGAGAGAGATAAATACAATGCTTTTTAATAGGTCCTATTGATCCAAGACAAGTTTTCCCTTCAAATAAACTATGGTGGGGGGGGGAGGATTATCTTCAAGAGCTTCTTGGATTTTGGAGTTGTGGTTAATGCATAGTGGCCCTGGAGAGAACCAGTTCTGGAGTCTAAGAAGGAGACAGAGAAGGAAGCCCACTTCATTGCATGCTCCCTCCATCAAGAAGAGAAGCTGTTTCTCTATTTCCAATAGTTAAAAAACTCTTCTGGGGCTTGGTCCTCTCTAAGTGAGACATCAGCCCCCCACCTTCAAAAGGGCTCTCCTAAGTGTACCAGCACAGGAATATGCTTGCACTGTTGCCTGTGCAGAAATTTATTGCTTCCAAATTGCAACTATTTTCTTTTATAATGTTCACAGATTTAGATGACAACCCTGCTCACGACAGAAATAACAGCCCACCTGGCTCCATTTATCCCACTTTCATATTAAGGACCATGTAACCCAAAACCTTTATCTTCAAGCCTTAAACAGCTCCCACAGGCCCATTAGGAAATTTATTGTCATCTTAAAAAGACTTGTCTTTTTCATTCAATGCACCCCACTACAAAACCCAGCTCAGTACCTGGTGGCCATCTGGTCTCTGCACACACATACCAGGCCAAAATTCTCAGATTTTTCTCCTTGGAATTTCCTCTGTAAGGACGAATCCGATTAGGTGAAAAAATAGTTCTGGAAGAGTTACAAGTTATTATTCTGAACACAAATGACATTTTCTTTAATAAGTGTTCCCAGACTAAATAAGCTTTGAACTTCAGATCTGCCTGAGTGCCCGGCTTTGTTTGCAGTGGTCACGTAGCCAACATGACGATACCTTTGGCCGTTACCCAGGTATTTTTAATCAGCAAAGCACAGTGCACAAAACAGACTCAAACAGCCCTCGCTCTCCCACATTTTAAGTGTCTGGGATTCACTTTGGTGTTTACTAACACAAAAGAAACAAAATTCAATAAGGCTTTTCTGTTGTGTTGAATGCCAGTGCCTGCCAAAACATCACTAACTTTTTGAGAAGAATGACTTTTTGAGAAGCCATCAGTGGCATGCCAGTGACAGCACATGATGCTGAGGGCCTGAAGGTGAACCATGTGTCTTTGACAGCTTCTTAACAACTGTCTTGTCCTCCAAGTCACTGTATCTCCAGTCTGACTGCACATCAGAAATACCTGAGGGAGGCCAGCACAATGTCACTGCAGCAAAAACAGCAACTCCACAGATGTGCTTCAAATGCTTCTACCTTGAAAGCTCACTACATGATTCCCAAATGCAGGCAGGTTTGGAAACAGCTGTTCCAAGCCCTTCACTCAGTCCTTTAACACATGGAGTACAATCTACATCCTCAGATTTTTTTGTTCTATCAGATAATCAGAAAAAATAACCCAAGTGGCTGGAAAAATAATTATTAAGGTCAGACAGACAATGTTGTATGGAGTGAAGGAGTCATGTTACACATACAGAATTGTAAAGAACTTATTTATTTATTTGCTTGCTTATTGATCTATGGGGAACCAAACACAGGGCCTTACATATGCTAATAAAGTACTCTATGACCGAGAAATATCTCCAGCCCTACTTTAGATTTTACTATAAGTGAAATAAAAAGTCATGGGGTAAGGGTTTCATTAGGCATGCCATAGTCTTATTTTACAAGGACATTTTTGCTGCTCTTCAGGGAATTAAATCAACACAATGGATATCACAAACCAAAAGTTTGGGATAAGACAGTGGAAACTATTGGAAACTTGTCTGGGATCAAGGCAGTGGTGTACTTGATGATTTAAAAAGTCAGGATTCCTCAAGGCCATGTTTGGTTGTATTTCTCAAGTATCAGACAATTGACTGACTCCCTGATGTTTGGTGGAGATGTGTATGACTTCCTTTGACTCTAGAGTCAAGCTGTTTTTGGAGCATGGTACACATTCCTCAGTTTAATCAGGCACGAACTGACTTCTTCCTACCTTAGAACTCACTTAAAAATACAGTAAAAAGAATCTAAGCCGTTACTCTTCCCAGCTGAGATACATATGCACTGTGTAGATCTAGTCACTGTCATGGGCTGTCAAAGGATTGGTAATATCGATGAACCAGCAAAAAAGCTGTGGTCTCTAGTGCAAGTCTTGTCCAGGTGATAACTAAAATAGTATCCTATGTTTTCAGCACAACTTGCAAAGCAAGCGTTCTTCCTAACATTTAGATTTATGCGTGAGTCAATAAAGCCATAGGTGAGGCTGTGATGGATGAACTAAAGAACTCAGTGGGTGTTGTGTTGGTAGCCAGAACTCAGCTGAGAGTCAGAAGTAGCAGACATATAGCAGGAGAGAAGCAAGGAGTACAAAATATATAATAACCGCATACTACAACCTATTTTGCCAGCATCTTCTGTGTCCTGTTGCATTGTTTCAACTGTTTTTCCTGCACATTCTGAAACGTGCCTACCAGAAACGGTGCAATCGAAGCCAAAAGTGTGAGAGAAGAAGCTAGAGAGCATGAACAGACAGAAATGGATGTGGTGCAGGATATATGTTGGATGTTATTCATTTGAATCAACCCGGTCATTAATTTTGGCTAAATTTAGTTAAACAAACATTTTTATAACAATGTTACTAAAATACATACACAAAATCAACTTAATCATTATGACCGGGAAGTACAATAGCTGCTAAGCTCCCCTTTCTATTGAAAATTTTGTTCATGGTACATATTTCTTGCTGGAACAAATTTTTGTGATGTAACTAATTTTCTATTGTAAAGATAAATGAAAAATCATTCGGGTTGTTGGCAAACCCTGTTATAAAATTCTATTACATTCCATCATATTTCTTTCAGAAAATTTATACACTGTCATCTACTGACATTACTGTTACCTAATTTACTTGTGTTTAAAACAATAGCCCTAGCCACTAAATTATTCAATAAAGATTCACTGGGTAACCTATGCTATGCACTGGGATTTATGGTGACTGACATTGCTCTTGTTCATTTCCAGCTTGTTCAGCCATGGCAGCTGGCCTTAATTTCTGTCCTTTGCCCATCCCATGGCACTTGTCAGTGCCCAGAATTATGCATTTATTTGTGTGTGGTTGATTTTCTCTACGAGATTCAAAGAGAACCGGGCTTATGTAATGCTCCTCCTTCAGCACCAAATGGTGCCAAGTTCATTTTCTGCCCTACACAAACTGGTATATAAATGGGTGAGTAAGTGCATCCAAGGCTACAGAAGACATAGATATATACATGTTAAATTTCAATTAGGCATTAGTTTTTGTTTCACCTGATGTTTCTATTTGTTCCCTTTTGAATAATTTTGTCACGATTGACATACAGTGTGGGAAAATCCTTGTTTCCTCCCTGAGTATTCCACATGGGAAAATTCCCTTTTGTTAAGTTTTTAAGATCCATATACTTTCAAAATTTTATTTTAAAGAAAAAATGATGAGAAGTGGCCTTTCAAGCTTATTTCTAGGAACCAATCAGCAAGTTTCTGATTCAAAAAAAGGCAAACAGATATACATCCTCATTAATATGGCTTCCCACAAAACTGTCGTCCAATTAATCAAATTTTATCTGCAATTTTTTTTTTGCTGCCATATACATTTGGGAAAAAATTTAGTCAAGCATACTGTAACTCATTCTAGAAGGGGATTTTTGAAATCTCATGAAGTTTTGTTTGCTGTGAAAGGGAAGCCCATCACCTGTACTCTAGTCTAGAGGAAAAGATACTTTCTCATCAACCTAGTTATTCAAGCAAACACTTGCTGCTCCCCACAGAGTTGAATTGCCAACTTTTTGCAAGGTCTAAAGTTTTATGTGAAAGAACTCAGCTCACACTTGTTGATGGGAGAAGAGTGGCCCATTTCGTTAAGAAGTCAGAATTTTGACGGTAAAGCGCAAGCTTATCTACACAGCAGAAAATAGCATGTCTTTGCTCTCATAGTTCTGCCTTTCCTTCTCAGTGCTGGCTGAGGAATGACGTCCTGCTTCCAACCAATCACAGAAGTGGACACAGAGTCTCACCCCCTAACCAAGATGCTATCTACAATTGATAGCTGAAGCACAACAGGATTGAAATGGTCAGGAGGATTCTCTCAGCACTCAACTGGAAAGGCAGGCCAGGACAGGGAGAGCAGTAGAAAGAATGGTCAGGGACTTGGAATCCAAAGAGCATGTGGGGACGTGCAAAGCATACTACCTAGGGCAGACAGCAGGAAAGCAAAACCTTGACAGGGACTGCATATAGAAGGACCCAGAAATTCAGACAGGACTTTAGAAATTACGAGAGCAACAAACTCAAGACAAAAGCAAGGAGGTGATATATCGCCGTGAGTTAGATAATTCTAAACCCAAGAGATAGGCAGATTTGAGAGCAGAAAAATCTAGATAGGTATATTTTGAAATATATTAGGACAGTTTTACTAACAAATTATTAGCAATTGTTCATATATATGCTTTTCCCACCTGACTCTTAGGCCATTCACAAAACAATGAAAATAATGTGAGTCATTCATGAAATGATCAGATTTCATTAAATTTGGTATGAAGAGATAAGATAACACTGTGAATACTGCTTCTGAAAATTGTCATGAAATTATCCCTCATGGATTCAGCTTGCGATACTGAGAGCTGAAATCCATTGCTCTGGGTTCAGTTTGAGATGTTGAGAGCTGAAATCAATTGCTCTGGGTTCAGTTTGAGATGTTGAGAACTGAAATCGATTGCTCTGGGTTCCATTTGAGATGTTGAGAGCTGAAATCGATTGCTCTGGAGCCTCAGAGAAACAAGCTTTGCCAGACTGGTGCTTATCTTCAGAAAGAGCGTTTCAAATTTGATAGTTTGTACTCTGGTTTATTTTCCCCAACTCATGCCCTATCCTTAACTTTTCTGTAAAAGACCAGGAAGTGATTGTTTCCATCACTTAGAACAAATAGCCTGTGTCCTAGCCACACTCAGCTCTGCCATTGTAGCACAGAAGCAGCCCAAGAGGACTGATTCATAAGCATGAGTGTTCCAACTCATGGCATGAGTGTTGCAATAAGACTTTCCTCATGAGCACTGAAATGTGAGTTTCATACAGTGTCATGTGTCACAAATAATTGTTTTTCTTTGTTCTTTTGCCAGCCATTTAAAACATACGAAGCATTTTTAGCTCACAGGTCACATAAAGACAGGGTGACAATGGGCAAGATCCAATCAACAGACCACTTAGACTGCCACTCCTTCTCCATAATTACTAAGGAAACCAATTGTGCTCACATAAGCATCATAATCAAGTATGTTATGTGCCTATTCTGCAATCATAGCCTACTGTTTTTCCTTTCCCAACTTTTATTCAAACTGTATTTTTTTAAATCACAATACCATTTGTTTTTACATTTGGAAACAGAGTTAAGCATTCACTGCATTATAATTTATAAATTACAAATTAAAGTAATTTAAATTTTATGTATTTTTAAAAATAAATTTAAAATGTATTCTATTGTGATTATACAACCAAGATTTCAGCCACTCTTTTAATCTTCACTCTTTTAATCATAATCAAATTCATCATGTTTCATTACAATCAACAAGATGTTCTTAAAATCTAATTATAGTTGCCTGTGCAGTGACTATGCATGTTTTTATATTTATTGGCTGTGTCTATTAGTCATCAAGTTATGGTTTCTCTTCTGAGTAAGTAGGTATGAAGCTAATGTCATTTAGCAATGTGGAAAAGGCTTCCTTCCCCCAAATACATTCCTCTACCCTACCATGGTGCATTTATTTGAATCTTGTATCTTGTCTCAATTACTTTTCTATTGCCATGACAAAATACCGTGACTAAGGCAACTTACAAAAGAAAATGTTTAATTTGGGGTGATTGGTTCAGTTCCAGAGTGTAGGAGAAAGGCCATGAAGATCATGTCAGAGAGTATGGCAGTGGGTAGGCAGCCATGTTACTGGAACAGTAACTGAGATCTTATATGTGAAACTACAACAGAGAGAGAGAGAGAGAGAGAGAGAGAGAGAGAGAGAGAGAGAGAGAGAGAGAGAGAGAGAGAGAACTAACTGGGAATGGCATGGGCTTTGGGAACCTCAAAGACCACCCGCAGTGGCACACCTCCTCCAATAAGGCCACACCTCCTTATCCTTCCCAAATAGTTCCCCTAATTAGGGAGCCTACGGGGGCCATTCTCATTCAAACCACCATGGATCTCAATTAATCAAGTATTTCATTTCTCTTTTCAGGGCCCTCTGTTTCATTTTATATCCTTGGTGTTTAAAAAAAAAAAGTAATCAACTGAAAGCAAAAGTACTCATAAGATGGAGACACTATTTAGGCCCCAGCTGAGCATTGACAGGGTAGGAAGCAGGTGGGGCTGAAGAAGCAGTGAGGCAGAGGGTATCAGGAAAACAGTACGGAAAGGAAAGGTAGGACACACAGAGAAAAGATATTTCTGAGTTCGCAATTAACGTTTGAGATGATTTCCTTGTGTGAGTCAGAGCATAATGTTTCGATTCTTAAAAATATTAGCCTTCCTTTCATCTGACGCCACCCATTGATAAGATTACTGAGGGAATAAATGGAGTTACTCTTATTTCCTGAGCCTTTTATCCCCTTTCAAAGAGTCAAGTTTCTGCACAATGGTAATAAATGAACCGTGGTGGGGCAGTTTGTGGAAAGTTTTAGTTGACCTGTAACCTAGCTTTATAAATAATTCTAAACAGTCATAAAGTCATTATGCTCGAAAGATGATTGCTCACGGAGGTAGCGCGTAAACTCTGTTTAGGAAACAGAGCAAGAACATGATACCCACAAAGAAATCTCTAAGATTATACCTTCTGGCTCCAACTTAAGTGCACAATTTTACTTATTTGTTTATTTACTGGTTCACTTACAAAGAAAACGTTACATTTCCATACATATCGGTCTTGCATTGTGTTCTTACCCCCATCCTCCCTTTCTCCCTTGCTCATCTCCCCACCGAAAAAAAAAAGAAAAAAAAATAGCTCTTCCTTCGGTTTCCATGACTCATGTTTCTCATTACCCTCTCTTGTTCCACTCCTCTCTCCCATGAGGCTTCTCCTTCTCAACTCATAGTCACCTTTCTATTTGCATGCCTCCCATCTACAACTAGATAGATAAATTAGGTACATAGCCTTCTATAGGATTCTTTCATATATTGGGATAATTTTGTTAACTATAAAGTTTAGAAAGCAATTATTTTATACACTGAAAAGAAAGGGAAGAATTCCTTAGTATTATGGGACTTTTAAGTTTTATCTTTTGTTAGGGCAATAGAGAGAGGCATAAGAAAGAAATAAGGTCAGAAATCACATGATTAATATAAATCAGGAGGACAAATTGCCAAGGGAGGAAAAGCTAAATGCTACAATTCCAGAGTGGCTGAATGCTGTAGAATAATCCTGTTGTTCACTGTAAATATGTATCATTCTCATTGGTTAATGAAGAGCTGACTGGCCAATGGCTAGGCAGGATTTCTGGAGTGGAAAGAATGCTGAGGAGAAGAAGGGCAGAATCTCTGGAGACACCATGAGATACAGAGTGAGCAGGATAGGAAGTATGTACATGAGGTAAATGAGCCTCAGGGCAGCACATAGATGAAGAGAAATGGGTAAATTTACATTGTAAGTGCTCACTAAAAAACAAGCCTAAGCTACCAGCCAAACATTTATAATTAATATTAAGTCTCTGTGTGGTTATTTGGGAGCAGGCTGGCAGGATGAAAAACTCCACCTACAGCTGAAGAATACTTTGATGAGTGTTAACCAAAAGAAACAATAAAAACCACAGGACACTACAGCAGATCAAAGTTTTCTGCCCCAACCTCTGCCCTTGGTTTCCAGTGAGATGGCCTTTCTGGTGTCTATATTCCATTCATGTATTTAAAAAAACCCTTACTGACAACTCCCGTACCTAAGGTTCTGGGGACCTTGAGTTGGGGTGGAAAGATTGTAAGAGCCAAGGTTTCAGGTTTGCTTTGAGAATGTGTCCCCTATAATCTACAATAGCATACCAGAACATCCTACCTTTAACCACAGCTTGGAAGTCATTGATCAATATCTCCCTTCTTCCTATTAAGTTAGCAACAGTTATAGTCTCAACTTTACAAGATCAACTTCCTTGTATACCAGTTGTCTATGTCAGGTTTACTTCACTTAACTCGGGTTTTAACAATGATTATTTTAAAAACATAAGAAACACTTTGTTCGTAGTCATACATTCTTCCTAGTGGTGTCTTTTTCTAATGGTGTGTCATCAGTATTTTGTAAGGATGTGTCTTAGTTAGGGTTTCTATTGCTGTGAAGAGACACCATGACCACAGCAACTCTTTTAAAGAAAACATTTAATTGAGGGGACAGTGTCAGAGGTTCGGTCAATTATTGTCATGGCAGGGAGCATGGAGGTGTGTAGGTGCAGGTGGAGATGGTGCTAGAGCTGAGAGTGCTACATCTTGCAGGCAACAGGAAATCAAGTGACCGTCACACTGAGTGAAGCTTGAGAAAAAAGACCTCAAAGCCCACCCCCACAATGACACACTTCCTCCAATAACATCACACCTACTCCAACATGGCCACACCGCCTAATAGTGCTATTTCCTTTAGGGGCTCTTTTCTTTCAAACCACTACAGGATGTATTTGTCATATTTTATATGTATATATTTGTGTATATATATATTTATATTTATATATTTGTCATGTTTTATAGAGAGAGACAAATATTACATGTGTGTGTCATGTCATACATATTTATGACATAAGAGTATATGTATTATGTCTTTTAACTTCTTTTTTTTTTGGTTTTTTTGAGACAAGGTTTCTCTGTGTTGTTTTGGTGCCTTCCCGGGATCTCACTCTGTAGACCAGGCTGGCCTCAAACTCACAGAGATCCACCAGCCTCTGCCTCCTGAGTGCTGGGATTAAAGGCATGTGCCACCACCACACAGCATATTTTAACTTTCAATGTAATTTTTTTTATTCTTTTTCACTTATTGTCCTTGGGCTTTTTTTCCAGTTTTCTGCAGATTGTTGCTCAACCTTTGTTTTACACTTCTGATTTCACTCTTAGCAAGGGCATGGCATTTTTTTTTTCTTCTGTGAACATCTCTATGTATTTCAGTCATGGGTGTTCTCCATGAGTAGTACTAGCCAGGAACAAATTCTCACATTAATGCTGAGATTTTTATGCTTTCAGGTGATTCTGATGATGTAAGTTTCACATGACAGCATTCCTTTCTGAGTGCAAAATCAAAATCTCCAGGGAAGGTTTTACGCATATATATATATACATATATATATATATATATGTATATATATATATGTTTTAGGATTTGAATGACCTTAAATTATTGTGATCATTAGGTAATATCAGAGCCAGCTAAAATATTTTCCAATTTTATTTTTTTTTTTTTTCATGGGGTGGTGTTGCCATGGCTAGCATGTGGAGGTAGAGAACAGTTTGCAGGAGTTTGTTCTTTTCTTCTACCATGTAGATCCTGGGGATGAAACTCAGGTCATCAAACTTGTTGGCAAGCACCTTTATCCAATGAGTCGTCATGGCAACCCCCAGAGCTAATTTATTTGCTCTTAAGACGTGTTTACATTGAAGCTCTTTACACAGTGCATATGGCTTCATCCAGAAGATGGTTTCTTGTTGACTCAAGGGTCTTGAGCAGTGGTCCTCAACCTGTGAGTACATGTTGGGTAGGTATAGGATATTAAGGTAGATTATTGTATTTATCCTATACCTATTGATGAGGCAGAATAAGGTTAGGTGGGACATTCCAACTAGAAAGAGAAGAAGGAGAAAGGCAGAGCTGGGAGACACTGCTAGCTGCCACCAGGAGAAGCAAGATGTAAAGTACTGGTAAGCCACAAGCCACGTGGCAAAGTATAGATTTATAGAAACGGGTTAATTTAAGATGTAGGAACCATTAGGCCATATAGTTTAAAAATAATATAAGCCTCTGTGTGTTTATTTGGGTCTGAGTGGCTACGGACCGGGCAGGACACAGGAAAACATCCAGTTACAACACGTCTTTATGCTACTTTGATAGTTTTCTTGTGAATTATATTTAAGACATTTCCCATTTTTAAATTATTCTCCTCTCTTCTTAATGATTTGAAAGTCTTCTTTACATATATCAAACATAAGTCCTTTGAATTAGGTTCAATTGAATCAAAGACTGACAGCATCCATGTCATAGACTATCTATAGATCAGCAACTTTTAAAAGTCTCTTATTTTGTCATGTTTATAATTGCTTTTCTTCTTCCATCCTTTATATGTATTTAAAATATTTTTCCTGGTCTATCACCTGCCTTTTCACACTTTCAATAGTTAACCAGTTACTTCTTACATGCTAATGCTCTTTATCTATGTAAGAAATCTTTATTCCAGGGTGATAAAGATTTCCTATTGTCTTTTAGAAGTTTAATTTCTTATATGTAGGCCATCTTGAATTAATCTTTATATGCAATTTGAAGTAGTGGTTCAAGTTCATTTTTAACAACTTGCAAAACATTTTGCCATTTATTGGAAAGACTGTATATGCCCATACTAAGTTAATGCTTTTCAGCTCCCAACCCCCCAACTATCTGCTGCTATGCTGGGGAATTTCAAACTATTTTTCTACTGTGTTGTCTAGCTTACTCTTAGATTCCACTAAAAAGGGGGGAAAGGGCGGCTAGAAAGAGATTGGTGGAGACAGTGGGCTGGCTTCCCCCGATTACTTGTTTGACCCCACCCCCTCCCTGGGTTTTCCACAGTTGATGATTTCCGTGAGTGGCATTTGATCAGTTTTCTCCCTAGAGACCTAGGACCCTGCACCACCGGCCTTCTCTTCCAAGACCACAACAGCAAGCCCCAACTCAACACTGGCCCAGATGCCTGTTCTCTCACTTTCCCAGCTTTGATCTCTCGGCCAGAGGGGCGGTGACTGCTTCCTGCACTTGCTACACCCCACAGTTCTCTTTTCCTCTTTTAGTACCTAATAACATTCTACTCTGTGTGCAGTGATTTATATTAAATTCCCTGTTCACTTTACACTGCGGTTTCTGTCTCCCGACACCATCTGTTCGCCCACTGAGCTGTGGTTGGAATAGCCCTGTAAACAAGGTGACTTCATATAAATGGGTATGTTTCTGGCCTCTGTTCTGTGTCATGGGGCTGCTTGTCTATTCTCATTCCAGGACACTCTGTCTTAATCATGCTATTATTGCACTAAGTTTCAGTATCTATGAGTCAAAGGCTTACAGCTTCTTTTACCATAAAGCATTGTTTTGACTCTTGTAGACATGGAAAATTCATCAAAATTATAGAGTTAACTCACTAGTTTTCATTACAAAATATACTGAGGCTTTAATTGGTTTGCTGGGAGTCTACAAAACAATTTGAAATGAATGGACACCATAATAGTGACTATATATATATATATATATATATATATATATATATATATATATAAAACCAAGGGATATATCCATGAGTATAACACGTCTCTCTGCTTACATAGGATTCTCATAATTTGTCTCAATAACATCATAATTTCATTTTAGTTTTTGCACATATTTCATTAACTTAATTTCAGGTATATGATTACTTTGACCCTGCCAGAAAAGGTTGGTTTGCCCACTTCTCACTTACTTGTTACTGGCACATAAAGGAAGTCATTTTTATTGATATTATATCCATTAAACTAATTGTTTTTAGTAATTCTAATAGTTATAGGTATATTTCCTTTTGGTAAATTTGAGAAGCTGTAATCTGAAAGGAATTTGTTCTTTTAAACTGGATTGTCAAATGTTTCCCACAAAGTTCAATAATATCTTATTTGTTCTTTTAATAACAGAGGATGAGTAATTCTGTCTTCCTTCTCATTCCTCCTATTAGAATCTTAGAAATTTGCCCCTCTTTTGTCTTGATTGCAAGCTTATAACTTTGTTATTCTTGCTAAAAAGAAAATCGACTTCAGCAGCTAAGAGCATGTACTGCTCTTTCAGAAGACCTGAATTCAAAACCCAGCACCCATGTCTGGCAGCTCACAAGTACCTTTAACTCTAGCTCTAGTGGAATCTGATGCCTCTGCCCTCCACAAGCACCTACATTCACATACACATACCCTCACACAGACCCACACATACATGAAATTAAAGTATAAAAATAAAATATTTTTAAAATGTTAACTTATTTTCTTGATTTTTCCCCCTTAGTAAATTTTTTTTTTGCTGCATTTTCTTTACCATTGGTATTTTCCCTTTCCATTCTTTTAAAAATAGGTTTAATTTTTCAATGGAAGCATTCCTCTAAGCAAGTCCTTCCACTGAAAAATTAAACCTTTTTAAAAAGCATAATGGAAGATTCCCTCAAAGCATTGATTTAAGTGCATCTAATCAACTTCCGTATGCCATGTTTTCATTTCCATGTAGTTCAAAGTGTTTTTAGCCAGCATTGCTTACTTGGCAAGTTTTAGGATAATAGGGGATCCTGTTTCAAAAGCCATTTTTCAAAGTCATTATTTTCTTCACGTATATTATACTTCCATTAGAAATTAAAACTATAGTAATTTAGAAATATTTCTTCTGATGAGCACTATAAAAACAAAGTGGTTCCTCCCCACACCAGGAACTGTTCTGCCCTGGAACTTTCAGTTTAGATCTCTAAGGCTCTCAGCATACAGTCTCATCCAACACTGCCCTCCCACCCCCCAGGGATGGTAGCATCCATATGATGATCAGACAAGAAGATGCCTGCTGGGTTTAGTTTCTCATTTTCCCACATAGAGATGTGCCAGGAGCCGTGTGACTTGGGGAGACAAGGCCTGAGAATAGCATGAACAAATTTTCCTTGTGGCAAGGCTCTGGAGAATCTGACCCACTTTGGCAAGCCCAATGGATAGTTCGCTGCTAATTCTGGGCATGACCCCAGGAGCATATGTGCTACTTACTTTCCTTATACAAACCATATTGCTGGCTGCCTCTGGTTTTACTTTCTTAGAGCTATGAAGTGGCTTTTATATAGGGAAAACGTCCCCCTGACGACTCTCCTCTGGATGAACCAGAGGGGATGTTGTTAAAAATATACAGAGGACCCTATTCAGCTCATCAAGTCTTTGATGTTTCAAGCGTGACCATGAATTCAGACTTTTTAAGGACAGGACATTGCCTTTCCAACGCACCTTGTGACTAGCCTGAAAGAGTCACAGTAGTTCATGACAATACTTACAAGTTTGCATATCTGGAGAGAATGATTTCAACCACGAGAGTCCAGGAGAAATGCTAATAGATGATATCAGGAGTTAATGGGAACAGTCTAGGGACAGGGAAAGAAGCAGAACCATAGGAACCCACAATGCCCTCATTTCTAACAGCTGTGCCAATACTGTAGGAAATCGAGAGGAAGGAAACATGAGAACAAGGGACAAGCAGTGCCAACTATTAAGAGTAAGCTTCCAAGTTACGTTGTCTATAGGATAAATGGAAAAACCTAGAAGAGATGGAGTAATACAGAACGAAGAATGAATTGGCTCAGCCTTGGCGGGAGAGTTAATTGTGAGAACTTAGATTTGACTAGAGGTAAACATTAACCATTAGGGGCAGAACTCTCTTTCACTTTGCATGACATTGTAACCACAAATGCTGCCAACCGGGCAAACTGTTCTACCTGTAGGTGTGCCTGGTTAGCAAACTTCCTTTGTGGCTTGCAACACCGCTTGTGCTTCTAACATTAGACCTATGAGTCACGTAGGTCATGGTTACCCGTGGGAAAGTTGGGGGACGGAAAGGGAGCTATGGATCAAGTAGGTAATGGTTAGCGGTGAGAAAGTTGGGGGACAAAAGGAGAATGAGGCAAAGTAACAAACTCCCAATTATTGTAACTATTATTAGAAACTTAAGGAAACAAACAAATTTGATTGTAAAACTGTTCGCGCAAACTATTGAAACTGTATAAACAAAAATGGCCCAGGCTGTCCAGGGCCACTTGTTTGAAACAGGTGGTCATAGTTTCTTTGCTGCACCAAATTGATACATCTGTCCCAGGTTATGGGACCTGTCTGGAATTAAGCTTCCAGCAGAGCCCATCCCATCTCTTAGATTATTTGCTTCATGGCAAGATCTGGTAGATATGTTTTGAATATTGAGAAATAAACAAAATTTGTCAGCAAAAGAAAGGCACAGATCTAGACTCATATCCCAGGACTTCTTTTGAGCTACCAACCAGCTCCCAAGTCATGACATGGAGACTTCTTATTAGTTATAAATGCTTGGCCTTATCTTATGCTTGTCCGACTAGCTCTCATAACTTCACCTGTCTCTTTTCAACCATGTTTTGCCTCGAGGCTTGTAGATGTAACGGTCTTATTAAATAAGAAACACAGAGCCAAATGCAGAGTTAAAAGCTCAAGAGGTCAGAGTAGTAGCTGAGAGTTGAGACCAAGACCACCTTCTTACCCTTCGCTGCCACTGCTGTCCTTCCCCCAGAAAGAGACCTACTTCCTGTGTATCTGTCATTTTATTGACTTTCTGTTCTGCCTACTCATTGGTTGTAAACCCAACCACATGACCTCCTCATCACTGCCTGTCTATACAGACCTCCAGGTCTTCTATGGTTGGTATTGAGATTAAAGGCATGTGTCTCCATGCTGGTGGTATCCTTGAACACACAGAGATCTGCCTGTCATGCGATTGGGATTAAGGGCATGTGCTACCACTGCCAGACTTCTGCTATGGCTTGCTATTAGCTCTGACCCCCAGGTAACTTTATTTATTAACATACAAATAAAATCACATTTCAGCACAAATAATACATCACCATAAAGGCTTTTTACCTTTCTTTCCTTCTGTGTATCTGACTTTCACTGCTTCTCATGTCTGGCTGGCTGGTGGCTGCCTGGCTTCTGGCCTCAGGCATGTCCCTCTCTTTCTCCCTCATTCACTCTTCCTTCTCTCTAGAGCGTAGATTTCTCCTCCTCTCTATTCTCTCTACCTGCCAATCCTGCCTATCCTCTCTCT
>CABHPQ010160160.1:0-37473 GCA_902168405.1 Peromyscus aztecus
TCCTTGGTGAAGTGGCTAAAATGTTTCCATTCTTTTTTACATGAAGACAGAAAGCTTCCCTTCCTGGTGCCTATTGTCTTAGTTATTGTTGTTGTTAACATGACTGAGTACTACAGACAATATAGTTTCATAAAGAACAGAGACTTAATTAGCTTGTGATTCTAGAAGACAGGGGGTGTCCAAGAATGAGGGACTGTATACTAGTGAGGATCTTCTTGTTGGTGTGGACTCTACAGAGTCCTGATGAGGTATAGAACTTGACACTGTGGATGGGATGCATAGAAAAGGCAAGGATGAACAGGCTTTAGAACAGACCCATTGAAGGTAGCCCATTGCCAACTGGGAGGTGGTGGCACACACCTTGAATCCCAGCCCTCAGGAGTCAGAGGTAGGTGGATCTCTGTGAGTTTGAGGCCAGCCTGGTCTACAGAGTGGCAGGACAGCCAGGGTTACACACAGAACCTCTTTCTTGAAAAGTGGGGTGGGGGGAAAGATAACCCATTGCCCAATCAATCCTCTTGTACATGAATGAATTAGCTCACCTACAGCAAAGTTCTCATGACCTAATGATTCCATAAAGACTCCCACCTCCTATAATACCTAACATGAGTGATTGGCTTCAGCATGAGTTTCACTGGGGACAGTCAAAGCACTGCACCACCCCAACCTAAACCAAAGAACCCCTACCTCTTGTGAGGAAGGCATCTACTGAGCCCAAGGAGAAAGTGATTGGGTAGAACAGGACTCTATTGTCTAGTTATCACTGCAGCATTCCCTGGACTTTTTCTCCAAAAAGACACACTGACCCTTCTGTTTTCCAGGGCCATTAGCGTGTCTAAAATATTAGACCTTCACAAGGACAGGGGTATTTCCTAGCCTGTGAGATAACTATGTAATGTCATAGTCCAAGTCCTTTAGAACATTTACAATCCTGTTCTTTGCATAGTTTGATGTTTGATCATTGGCTTTGATGGCTTTATTTTATGAACTGCCTACAATTGGGAAAATCATGCCAGTGACTTGCCACACATGTTGTAATTGTTTCATTTTTTCCACAGATTTATTCTACTTACTGAATGGGCCAGGAGCCACTTGGAGACAGAGAGAGAGAAGACACAGTCTCAGCCTCAGTACATGTTGCACACAGATGAAATATGGTGTGGTATGTGCAGTACCAGTGCTGAATATAAGGGGGCAAGAACAAGTATAAGCAGGAACAGTAAGTTTTCCTTTGGAAATATGGACCAAAAAGGGTGTCAGAGTCCTTAACACAGAACTGGGAACTGAAGACGAGGACAAGCTGAGGAGATGACACACAGGAGGGAATATTCCAGCTGCTTTTCATCCTGAATTTATCACATCAATGAAAAGCAAGCTAGAGAGTTAGGCACAGTAGTAAATGCTTTTAATCCTACCACTCCAGAGGCAGAGGCTATGAGTTCAAAACCAGCCTGGTCTACATAGTGAATACCATGGCAGCCCAGGCTATGTAGAGAGACCTTTTCTAAAGAAAGAAAGAAAGAAAGAAAGAAAGAAAGAAAGAAAGAAAGAAAAAGAAAGGAAGGAAGGAAGGAAGGAAGAAAGGAAGAAAGAAGAGAGGGAGGGAGGGAGGGAGAAGAAAAAGCAAACTAGAGCACTCAACAGCCAAATCTGGCTAGGAAAAAGGCACTGCAGGAGACTGGCTGGAGTGGGAAGGAGGCAGAGGGCAATGCTGCCATTCTTAGGATAAAGGGAGCTAAGAGGGGACCCATAATAATAAGCAATTTACAGAAGAGGACAGACAGCCTTGGGGCGTGTGGACTAGGTGGTCAGAAAGAAGGACACTAGCATGACTCTCAGATTTCTGACTTAGTCCAGCTGTGAATGGGTGGACAAGCGAGGTGGGAAAACAGAAAAGTGAACACATCTCTAAAGATCACATTTATTAAGGGGGATGGGCTCATACACCATGCATGTGTAGAGTTGAGAAGACAAACCTGTGAAGCTGGTTCTCCTTTTCTCACCTTTAGGTAGGTTTGGGGTTGTCAGGATTTCAGAGCAAATACTTTAGCCAGCTAAGCCAGCTCAGCAGTCCTTGTTTGTTTGTTTGTTTGTCTGTTTCAGTGCTGGGGACTGAACCAGGGTCTCCTGAAAGCCAGGTAAGCACTCTACCACTGTGCTACATGCCCAGTTCTCTTTTTACTTTTTACTTTGAGACAATGTCTTACTGAGTCACCCAGGCTGGTCTTAAATAATCCCAGGATAGACTCAAACTCCTTCTACCTCCCACATAACTGGGATAGCAAACCTGTGCCACCAGATCCAGAATCAATTTCAGTTTTGACATGGAAAGACTGAGGTGCCACGGGATTTCAGGAGAGGTCTAAGTACCAAGTGTCAATGTGACTGTCAAATACATATAGCTTGAAGTCACAGGCCTTGGTGAGGTTTTCCCAGGGAGGGAAAGGATTCCCATGAATGCCAATACACAGGGCAAATGGAGAGAAAAGAGCCAGATGTTGACTAGGCAAGGGCAGAGGGGCCTGAAAAGACAGGGAAATCTGTTATTAAGGACAAAAAGAGGGGCTAGTTCTAAATAAGGCCCTGAGTAGTTTGGGGACATGAGGAATCCCTGTTGGATAGAAGAGGGTGTCCAGATTTGAGCGCCTTGGCCTTCCAATAGAACAGGAAGGGGAGAGGGGAGCAGTTTGTTCTTCTTGGAAGACAGTGAGGAGGCAGAGGTGTGAGTGGATTTTACAGTGTGACAAATGGGAGGGAAGTAGAGTCAGATGCTCAGATTCTCTATGAACAGGCCTGAAGCACCAGGGTTGGGGAACAGGGTGAGGCTGGTGTGGCCTGGTACACAGGCCCATGAGCTGGAGAATCTTGGCTGGGCCTCCCCAGCAGGTGCTGGAGGGGTAGGCAGGCATTTGAGAATTTTCAGCAGAGGTGGAGTCAGAGATGACAGAGCCTCTCACTGAGACACCTGGAGGATGATACTGGTGAGAAAAGAGTGAACTGAATCGCCAAGATGACCTCAGGAGCAGGCAGGGAAGGGCTGAGCCAGACAGAGAGAGACAGAGGTCAGACCCTGGAGGCAAAGTGCACACCCCAGTGGCCTTCCCCCATGGAACCCTGGAAGCACTGAGGTATTGAAAATAACACCCTCTCCTAAAAATAAAATGAAATAAAATAAAATGTTGGAAACAACCCATAGTTGGAGATGGACTGATAAGATCCAACTGTGGCTTTGTGTGCTGTTCTGAGTCACAATGCCAAATCAAATCCCTTTGTGAGGCTCCTGTAAAAGTTCAATGAAGACAAAAGTTCCTCAGTACTTTCCATTACCCTCTTTGCTGTGTTGTTCAACAAATAAGGAGGATAGCCTTTGTTCAGGACTATTGGATCAGAAGAGGAGAGGCCAGAACTCTTCTGCATGAGTCAGGCCCATTTCTTGTATGTGGTATTACCACACCCTCTTAAAGCATGTTAGGTTTTTACCTGCATTTTGTTGATTGACATTAACAAAGAATGCTACTCCAAGTGCAGGGGCTGCTGTAAGTACCTCAAAGGCATCATGGTTAGGGGGTTCTATGAGGCAAAGGAATTGATTTGGTCCTGAAACACCTCAAGAAACATTGCAATGTGGTCTATGAAGGAAACTCCAGAAGATAGGAATTAGCCCACATGCCAGAGTCACAGTCTCTCTTTTTTTTTAAATTTATGTGCATGTGTATGGATGTTTCACCTGTATGTATGTCTGTGCACCACATGCTGCCTGGTGCCTTCGGAGGTTAAAGGAGGCATTGGATCCCCTGGGTCCTCCAAAGAGCTGCCAGTGCTCTTAACTACTGAGGCTGTCAGCAGACCCAGGGTCTCACTCATACAGCTCTCTGAGGGAGGGAGTTTCAGAGCAGGAGCCTGTTGCCAGACTCTGATTCCTCAGGAGGAGATGGGAAAGGTGGTAGGGAGCAGGATTTGTGGCCATCAATACCCCTTCTGTTATAATCTCACTGTTTCAGGAGATATCAGAGCACCTGGAAGTTTGTTAGCTAGAGATACTCACAGGCATTGTATTGTGATCAGAGCAGCCATCTGGTCTGGAGTCTAATGCTACATTTCTAGAATTTTTTTCTTATGTCAAAAAGGAATAGAGGAATTGATTTACAGGAAAGGAAGGTAGAGGAGACCCAAGGGATAATGGGTGTCAACTGGAGTCTAGCTTAGGGTGGGGCTTCATGATCTACAGTGAGTATTGCTGGTCTCTGGGGCAGAAGCTGATGTTCACACTAGTGCATCAAGAGGCTGTTGCCCACACAAGTCCAAACAGTGTAGCTGGACAGTACCCTGGGTGAAATGGATCAGCATGCAGACTGAAGAGGTTCCTACCTATGGATATAAGAGTCAAGGTAGTTATTTTAAAGAAACGCCTACAAGCATATGCTAGGAAGTCCATGAAGAGTTTTAAAATAATTTTAGATGGAAATGATTAAGGGATGGAGATAGAGGGTAAATAGAAGAGTTGATGATGAAATAAGTATCAATAAAGGGAATGCCAATAGGATTTGAAGTTTTGATTTTAGAGGACATTGTGGGGAGGCAGAGTCAAAGATGGATTTTTGTAGGGTTGCTACAGATCTCATTGAAGTTAATCTCATTAAATAGTTTCATTTTAGATCACAAGAATGTTATATACTGAAAAAGGTAATAGATAAGCTGTTGAAAAAGACCAAACAGCCAAACATAATTTTGACTTTCAACTCATAGCATTTTGACTCTCCACATTTAGGGACCATCGCTGAAGCTCTCACCACACTTGTACAGCTCATTGAGTCCCATTTAGAGGTCAAATGACCCTTTCACAGGGATCACCTAATACCATTGGAAAACACAGATATTTACAATTCATAATAGTATCAAAATTACACTTATGAAGTAGCAATGAAAATAACTTTATGGCTGGGGGCCACCACAACATGAGGAATTGTGTTAAAGGGTCACAGCATTAGCAAGGTTGAAAACCACTGTTCTAGGCATTTATCCTAAAATGTGATGCAGCTAAGATATGAGGAAGGCAGACATTAATTAGGGAGAAACGATTACCAAAACCTGGCAAGGAAGAAATTTTTGGATCACATTATCTAGTAGTCATTATTATCTATTGCCAAAAGCACCTCAGCTAGGAGTGAGACTTTTGAGTATTAGCTATTTCTCCCTACTCCTCCTCCTCTATCTTGCCCTCCCTTTCCCCACACCACCCAATCCTTTCTGCGCCATTATTTCCCATTTCCTCTTCACACCAACTCCCCCACCTTAAAGGACACTCCCATGGTCCATTACCACTTTCCTGACATCCATGAGTACTTCAATTTAAATACACATAGCCAAAGATTCAAATTTAACATCCACATAGAAGAGAGAACATACAAAGTTTGTTTTTCTGTATTAGGTTATCTCCCTCCAAATGATTATTTCCTTCTTCATCCATTTGTCTACAAATTTCTTAATTTCATTATTATGAACATCTGAATAGTATTCCATTGTGTAAGTGCACCACATTGTTTATTATGCATTCATCAATTGGTGGGCTCTAGGCTATTTCCATTTCCTGGCTATTGTGAATAGAGTAGCTGTGAGCATAGATGAGATCGTATCTATCTAGTAAGATACAGTTTTTGGGGGGTATATGCCCAAGAGCAGTATAGTTAGACCATGTGGTAGATTTATTTTTAGATTTTTAAGGAAACTTCACACTGATTTCCATACTGCCTGTACCAGTTTGCACTCCCATCAACAGTGAACAGTGTTCCCCTGTCCCACATCTACAGCAGCATTTGTTTTTTGGTGTTTTGTCTTGTTTTGGTTTTTGGTCTTAGCCATTCTGACTGGGATAAGATGACATCTCAAAGTAGTTTTAATTTGCACTTTCCTGATAGCAAAGAATGTTGAACATTTAACAAAAAAAAATTCTCAGGTGCTGGGGGATGTCTTTCTGCATGCTGTGAATATGTGTGGCTCCCATTGGATAATAAATAAAGCTGCACTGGCCTATGGCAGGGCAGGATATGATTAGGCAGTACATTCAAACTGAAGATGAGACAAAGAAGAATGGAGTTGGAGGACACCAGCCTACTGCCCAAGGAACAACAAGATGCCAGCAGACCAGTAATACCATGGCCACATGGCAATATATAGATTAATAGAAATGAGTTAAGTTATAAGAGCTAGCTTACAAGAAGCCTAACCCATAGACCATACAGTTGTAAGTAATATAAACCTCTGTGTGTTTACTTGAGACCAAGTGGCTGCGGGGATGTGGATGGGAGAGATTTGTCCCAACTGCAGGGCCAGGCAGGACCAAGGAAACTTCTGGCTACATATGGCATCCAACATGGTAGCAAGAATTTCCACCCAAAACCTGAGAAAGCTTTTAAAAAGGGCTCTAAAATGGAGCCAAGACCAGCTTCCTAGTTGTATCTCTTAGACAAGCCATGATACAGAGACACTGCAGCATACGGGCTTGAGCTATAGCATGGCGGATTCCTGCTGTGGTAGATAGAGGTGTCTCCAAACTGTGGAGTGCACTGAATGTGGATTTAGCTTTTGCTAGTACAGACAAAAAAAAAGTTTCTGGGTTACACGCTGCTTGATGGAGGTATAGACCCACTGCTTCCTAGACTTGGTGGTGAACATGGATCCCAGAGCTGTTGGTAAACATATCTCCACCATGTGGAGAAGGTGAGCAGGGGATGGAGTCAACAGGCCAAAATCATCAAGCAGCTTAACAGTTTAAAATCAGAGAAGGATTATAGATTCACAATAAGACAGATTCAGATGAAATAAAACTCTAAATGGTTTACAATATGTGTAGAAATGTATGTAGGCTTGGAAGAGAGAGGAAAAGGAGTATATGCAGTTATATAAAGAAATAGATAGCTTTAAAAATAGACTGTAAAGAGACAATAAAAATAATATAAAAGTTAAGCCACGTAAAGATGAAAATGAGAGTCTGGATTGGGTTGTCTTTGGGATTTTTAACTGGAGAAAGACATTTGATTATAAAGGCTGCTGAGTTTTTAAACCTATATATATATAAATATATATATATATAGGTTTTATATATATATAAAAACCTTTATATATATATAAAAGGTATCTTGACTTCAAAATTTGGGTCTAAGGATATGTTGCTTTGGAAAGGAGGCTCTGCTTCTGTTTCCACAGGAAGCAAGAGGCTATGGATTTGTTCCAGGATGGAACAGACTTGATCAACCAAGAGTTTTTGAACCTTGACAGATGGTATCTATCAACAAAGGTTATAGATGGTCTTTTCAGGACTTGACCATTATCTCAAATTTTCTCAGGATCCCCATAAGATTGCCAGTGCCTCCAATCAGCAAGAAGTAGCCTAGAAAACTACACCCACATTCCCAAAAAATAGATTATGGATGTTTGTCTTTGTTTAGAGTTTGGCTACAAATTGTTATTGGTCATATCAATCTCTTTCTAAAAGAAGAAAGGGGGATATGATATAGAAATGTATGATATAGAAATGATAGGATAAAGGGGTAGATTATTAAATCTACTTTAATCCAAAAACAACAGCTAATCTCAAAATATTTTACATTGGTATGGATTTCAGTTTATTGATACAAGTTTGAAGTTAATTTTATTTTACTGTATGTATATTTCTACTATGTTTTAAGGTATTGTTTATGCAACTCATTTAAAATTGTAATGCATAATTAAGAAATATAGATTAAGTTTCATAGGTATACATAGATCTATTTCAATTAGGTAGGCAATCTTCAAACACTTCAAAGACTTATAGATTATGGCATTTAAAATGTTTTAAAAATTGCCAGGCAGTGGTGGCACATGCCTTTAATTCCAGCACTCGGGAGGCAGAGGCAAGCAGATCTCTGTGAGTTCAAGGCCAGCCTGGGCTACAGAGTGAACCTGTCTCAAAAAACCAAAAAAAAATGTTTTAAAAATTTAGACTTTTCTGGATAGTAAGACATGTCTGCTTCTGGCAGCACCAATTTACTTCAAAGAGGAGGATGGGCATCACAGACACTCCATATGGAGTTTATCTTCTTCTTGGTAAAACTGGCCATTTAGGCAAGAAACTGCTTTTGCCTGGACTGCTTGACAATATGTTGTATAACTTGGACATGCAGAACTCATGGGAAAATGACCACTGAACTTTGCCAAAACAGGGCAAGATGGTCCTTAAGGTTCCTGCTTCAGAGAAGAAACTGGCAGATATTCTACAGGACACAGGGAGAAGTAACTGATAAACTTTGCCAGAATGGGCAGAACAGTCCTTAAAATTTCCTGCTTCACTGAAAGCTATGCCAGAGTCTCTAGTCCTGTAGGCCGAAGATAGATGCCCCAATATTACAGAGGAACTTTGGATGGCTGTCCAGGCAGCCAGATATCTGTCATTTCTAGTATTATGAAAGTTACTTTCAATGCACTTCCTTTTTACTCAGGTAATATTATATCCTTCTTGGGTCTTTGATGGAGTTGAAGACTAGATAGTTATAATTATATTTTTCTTAGTAATGATAAAAGGTAAATTAGATATAAAACTTTAGACTCACAAATATAGGATAAATGATAGAATGTTTTCTTTAGTTTTACCAAATACAAACAGACTACATACTGTAACTGTAATTCTTGCTTGATAACTGTTTTGTTATATATAATTTTACTGTGTTAAAATTAAAACCTTCCTGTTTGATTAGACAGAAAAGAGGAAGCGATGGGGGATGTTTTTCTGTATTTTGTGAATATGTGTGGCTCCCACTGGATAATGAATAAAGCTGCATTGGCCTATAGCAGAGGAGAATAAGGTTAGGCAGTACATTCAAACTGAAGAGACTAAGAAGGGTGGAGTAGGAGAGACATCAGTCTGCCACCCAAGGAGCAGCAAGATGCCAGCAGACCAGTAACACCATGGCCACATGGCAATATAGAGATTAATAGAAATGAGTGGAGTTGTTATAAGAGCTAGCTTACAAGAAGCCTGACCCATAGGCCATACAGTTTGTAAGTAATATAAGCCTCTGTGTGTTTACTTGTGAATGAGTGCCTGCAGATGTGAGCGGAAGAAATTCATCCAACTGCAGGGCCGGGCAGGACTGGAAAAACTTCTGGCTACACTCAGTCTTTTACATTTATTCTTTTGAGAAATCTGTTTAGTTCCATGTCCTGATTTTTAATTGGGTTATTTGTTTTCTTGATATTTAGGGTTTTTCCTTTTTCTTCATA
The DNA here is from genome assembly GCA_902168405.1 of Peromyscus aztecus. Taxonomy (NCBI): domain Eukaryota; kingdom Metazoa; phylum Chordata; class Mammalia; order Rodentia; family Cricetidae; genus Peromyscus; species Peromyscus aztecus. The sequence goes on from CABHPQ010160160.1 coordinate 9,256, forward strand.
TATTCTACATACTGACACTGTCAGATATACAACTGGTAAAGTGTTTTTTCTATTCTGCCGGCCGCCTCTTCACTTGAATTATGGTATCCTTTGCTGACAAAGTATTTTGAGGGAGCAGGGAGGGAAATTGTGAATGGTATTTTTTAAGGCAATTGTGCATGCTATTGTTTCCCTAATTTCTTTTTTGGCATGTTTGCATATAGAAGGCAACTTTTATGCATTAATTTTGCATCCTGCTACTTTGATGAAAGTGTTTGTCATCTGTAGTTTCCTTGTGGCATCTTTAAGATTTCTTATACATAGAATCATATCATTTTCAAATAAGGATGCTTAAGCTTCTTCCTTTCCTATTTGTATTCTCTTTATCTCATCCACTTGTCTTATGCTCTAGCCAAGACTTAAAAGCACAATATTGAACAGGAATGGAGAGAAAGAATGGGCATCACTGTCCTGTTCCTTATGCTAGCAGGAATACTTTGTTTTTCTCCACTTAGGATAATGTTGCATTTGGTCTTGCTGTATGTTGCCTTTATTATGTTGAGGTATGTCCCTCCTATCCCTAGATTCCTCATAACTTTTATCGTGATGGAATGTTGAATATTGTTGAAGGCCTTTGCTGCATCTAATGAGATAATTATGTGGTTTCTGTCCTTTATTTATGTGGTAGATTATATTTATTGCTTTATGTATGTTGAACCATCCCTGCATCTCTGGGATCAATCTAACTGACCATGATGTACGATCTTTGTGATGTGCTCTTGAATTTGCTTAGCAAGGTTTTTATTGGGAATTTTTATGTCTATGTTCATAAGGAAGGTTGGCCTATAATTTCTTTTCTTACCTTTTTTTCCCCTTCTTCTATTAGGTTTTTTTTTTTTAAAAAAACTAGTTTTGGTATCGGGATAATACTGGCTTTCTAAAGAGGATTTAGAAATGTTCCTTTCTTTTCTATTTTGGGGAGTAGCTTGAGGCACATTTGTAATAAACTTCTACCCAGAATCCACCTGGGCTCTCTTTAGTTGAGAGATTTTTTAATTACTGTTACCATCTCATTGTTAGTTATAGGTCTTTTACATTATTTACTTCACCTTGAATTAACTTTGGTAGGTAATATAAATCTAGAAATTCATCTATGTCTTTTAGATTTTTGTTTGTTAGGACAAAAAATTTTTTAAGTATGTCCTCATGATATTCTGAGTTACTGCACTGTCTATAATGATGTCTACTTTTTATCCCTAATTGTACTAATTTAGATCTTTTCTCTTTTTTGGATAATTTGGGTAAAAGGTTACCAATCTTGTTATTTTTTTCTAAGAACCTACTGTTTCTTTGATTCTTTGTATTTTTGTTTTTGTTTGTTTCTATTTCATTAATTTTAGCTCCGCATTTAATTTCTCTTCCCTTGCTGTTTTGGGATGCCGTTTGTTCTTGTTTTTCCAAGGATATCAGGCGTATCATTAAGTTACTAATTTGCTATCTCAAATTTTGTGATGTAGGTACTTAATGCTATAGTGAACTGTTTCCTCTTAAGACTGTCTTGTGTCCCATAGATTTGGGTAGGTTGTGTTTTCATTTTCATTCAATTCTAGGAATTATAGAAATCTATATTCCTTATAGATTTCTTCCTTGACCCAACTGCCATTCAGTAATGTGCTATTTAGTCTCCATGAACTTATGTACTTTCTGTAGTTTCTATTGGCAGCCAGCTTTATTCCACTGTGGTCAGGTAGACTGGAAGATGTTATTTCAAGTTTTCTAAGTTTGTTGAGACTTGCTTTGTGTCCTAACATGTGATAGATTGTAGAGAATGATCCATGGGCTACTGAGAAGTGTGTACTCTTTAGTTATTGGAAGGAAAGCTCTGTAGCTGTCCACTAGGTTCATTTAATTTGTTTCACTAAACTCCAGTTAACTCCAGACGGCTTTGATACCTGATCCTTCCACTTCTACCTACCAAGTGCTGGAATCACGTCTATACCATCACGCTCAGCTTTTCCAGTCTCAGGTATTTTTGCTATAGCAACGGGACAGTGACAAAGGGTGGAATCAAAGGCAGCAAACTTTAATCTCCCTTTCTTCACATCAGCTCCTAAATTCCATGTCTCCTAATGTTACCCACTCTGTCACCGCAGCTTGGCAGTGTGTGAGCAGCATCAGTGCCCTTTACAGAAGAACATCTCTTTCACAGAAGAGACCCTGGCTTCTGTAAAACTGCACACAGGTCATGGAAGATCCTTCCTGCCACCCCTTAGAATCCCAACATGACTCTTTCACACAGACCACGCCCCCCCCAGTTTCTTCACTTCCTGTTGAATGCTTCTATTGTATTTCCAGCAAGTGGCAAACATAGCTTCAGAAACTTGTCACCTTTCTATCTGTAATATCTGTCACTAATTAGAAGTCACCTGGTGTTTATTCATGAAGCTATGCTCAACTATATTCCCGTGAATGACGGAATATTTCCAATCCCTGGGAGAAAGTGGACAGTATGTATCTAAAGAGGTATGTGTGTCATATTACATGAGAGAAAACAGGTATAAGGGGAAATGAGCTGTTCTCACTGGGCTGAGTCCCTGATCACCCCGCCTATCTAGCTTACATAAATTTTGGCACACAGTTCTACACAGACTGTCAGAGGCATGTCCCTGCTGCCCACTCCTCAGAGCTTCAACTCAGTGGCTTTTTTAACTTAAAGTGGAGTAAGATCCTGATGCTACCTGGAGAAGAGACAGAAGCACTGCTCCTCTTCGCCTGTCACAGGGGACACATGGCTGCCTGGGTTGGCAGCCACAGGGTCCTCCAGCAGGGATGAACTCTGTAGCCAGCAACACCACAAACCCCCAGAAATGCAATTTCAGGTCACAGAAAAAGCCCTCCTATGAGACAGACAAACAGTTATGAAGGTGGGATGCTAGAAAGCCCTTTATTTCAAAATTGTCATTGCACTTCTGGATAAGGTCACTTGCGTCACAGGCAAACCATGGAGAGTGGATAAAAGGCAGACACAGGAACACCTTTTCCTCAGGGAGAGGAGAACCGGCCACAGAACAGAATGCCATTGGTCTTAACATGCTGAATGAAGAAAAGGAAGGGGTGGTCGGCACAGAAACGGGGGGTGAACCTCATACACCTCATCATCATGATGGCAGCTGTGGCAGCAGCAGCCTCTGTGCCCTCCTCATTGACCTCCACAAAGGACTTATGCACAACCTTGGACAGGAACAAGCCTTGCTTGGAAGATATTCCAGAAAAGTCTGCCCTGTTCTCAAAGGCATCAGTCATGCCCAGCTTGCACAGGAATTCCTTCATGTCATAATTCTCCTCCAGTTTAAACCGTGGGAGGAAAACCTCTACCTCTTCTTCGTCCATCTTGTCCAGCCTTGTCCACTCTATGAATTTCTCATAAGTTATTTCCTTTTCCACCTAGAAGAGAGTTCAAGACTTTAGGACAATGTCACACAGGGCACTTGAGACGATGGGGAGGTTCTACATTGCATGGGGAAGTGCGGCTGTACGTTAATATAGAGTAGCTGGGAGGGATGAGTACAGCTCAGTGGTGAGTGCTTGTCAAGCATGCTCCAGACCCTGGATTCCACTCCAGCCTCAAAAATGAATGGAAGACAAAAACATGATCATGGGAGCCTAAGAGAGCTGCCCCAGCAGAAATGCAAATGCCACTCAGTTTTTCTCTCACAGTTCCATCAAGGCCCCATGCTCCTTACCGTTCTCAGTTCAACGTGCTCATCTGGAAGCATGATGATCATGTTCAGCTCATTGCCAGCATAGGGAAGCAACAGAATCTTGGTGAATATCTCTCCAATATAGGTCGTGTTAACGGTAAACTTCTTAAACATCATTTGCACAGGTTTCGCCTCATTCTGTGGATAGACAAATATTAAATTGAAAGGAGATACAACTGACACATTGGGCAGATTCAATCAAGGAAGCCAGTCACTGCAACTAGGAATACTTGCCCTTTTTTATTATATTGTATATTTATGAGTATTTGGCCTCAATGTATGTATGTGTACCATATGACTATGTGCATTTATTACCTAGGTATTTCAAAAAAGGGTGTCAAAACCCTCTGTAACTAGAGTTATGGATGGTTATGAGACACCAGTGGGTACTGGATTTGAACTCTGGTCCTCTTCAAGAACATTTTTTTCTAATTATTGAGCCATCTCTCCAGCCTTAGGAGCATATTCTTAAATTGACTTCTAGAACACTTCATCAGCCTCTCAAATACTTGTTTAGACCTTACATGCCCCAAAGGGCCCCCTTTTCAAGGCATGATCCTCAAGTGTGCTAGATTGGGAGGAGGTGGAATCTTGCTTGTTTGAGACAGAGTCTCACCATGCAGCTCTAGTTGGCCTCAAACTTGCTACACAGACCAGGCTGGCCTTGAATGCACAGAGAGCTACCTATCTGTTTCTGTCTCCCAAGTGTTGTGAGTAAAGGTGTGTGCCACCATGCCTGGCATAGGAGCAGAATCTCTAAACGGTGGGGGATAGAGGGAGGTGTGTGTCATGGGGATGTGTCCTTTAAAGGGATTGTGGGATCCTGGACTTTTCCTTTCTTTCACTTCCTGGTCTTGAGATGAAACATTTTACTCCAGTACCTGCTCCTAGGATGCCATTCCAGTACCCTCAAAAGAGGACCCAAAAAAATGGGTTCATGTCATCACAGAATTAAACCTCTAACACTGAGTCAAATAAATCCTTTCTCTTATTAAGTTGGCTGTCTTCACACTTTAGTGTCAGAAAGCTGACTGACCCAATCGCCAAACACTTGTGATGTCCTGGGCCAACAATTCATCTCTACTAGGGGTCTCATTTATTCTCATGACTTTGAACATAATTCCCAAATTCAGTGTTCTGGCCTGGACTTCTCCCTGGACTCTGAAATACTGTATTTTATAGTCGATTTGACTCCTGCACGTTGATATTCCTTTGTACAGCTCTTCTGCCTACAATTCTTGCTTGTCCTCCTTTAAGTTGCTAAGACCAATCTGTGTCCTTGACTTCTGTCACTTTCTCACACCCTGCATTTGACTCATTACCAAACTGTGTCGTCTGCCCCTTTGAAATATAACCCGAATCTGACTTTATTTTTAAGCCTCCACCTTAGTCACCACAGCCCTGGGGTACAATGATGACCTCCTTGTCACTGACCTCAGCACAGCAGCCAGAGTTCCCAGCACAGTGTAAGTCAGACCACACCACTGTGGCTGTCACACCTTTGTGTGGTACCACTCTAGCAGGAACAAAAGTCAACTGAAGTCCTTAAAACACCCTGATATAGAAAAGAGCCTGCCCTGCTTCCTGTTCTGCTCCACTCTGTCTTCTTTGATCCTATAGACACAGGACTGTTTGTAGTGTTATTATTAACTAGATTAAGTCCCTTTCTGCCCAACAAACTAGTCCTCAGACCTGGAACATTCCTCTTATGTCCTGGTGTCTGCTCACATACCATCTCCCAGTGAAGGTTTCCTCAGCAGCTCTCTGCAACCACACTCAAGCACAGCATCCTGCCACCTCCTCTGTATGTCTCTGAAGCCCTCCCACCAACCACTGTGGTCCTACCTAGGCTTATCTCCAATTTCTCTCCTCCAGGAAAACAAAGCTTCACGAGGGCAGACACACTCAACCAGTTAGTGTCTGGTGCACACTAGGCTTTTATGTAACAACTGAAGACCATATTAGTGGCAAATTAGTGAGCAGGAATACTGCTCGTAATACAAATACAAACCCATATCAACAGAAAATCTTGTGGTTTGGAGGCATGACAATATATAAGGATTACAGTCAACATCTGATGAAGCCACAGACCAGTCTGTGTTGAGTGCAGAGACAAGGAAGCAAGACAATGCCTCTTGGCCCTGTACTTAGCAGGGGCCACGGTAAGTAGTTCCACTTATATAGATATGGGAAAGGTCTCAGAAGGAGGCTTCTCGTTCTCAGTCCTCTGCCCTTCCCCATGGACTGCTGAGTCAGGGTCAAAGCCCTGGTGTGAGCATGAGGAAAAGGCTCTATACTAAGGATGGTAGAGCAGGAAAGCAGAGTCAGTTCCCAAGAGCATCACCCCATGCAGGAAGCTCCAGTTCTACCCATTTCCTGCCCTCCTGGTGGATGATGAACTTGTATGAGTTCAACTATAGTCATCTAGGGTTTCTGTTGCTTGCAGCTGAATGAAGTCATAATGGACACTTTGTCAACAACTGATTTCAAAGACAGAAATACTTTAATCAGGAGAAAAGAGAACAGTTTATTTAAGAATAAATCTTGAAATATAATGTGTTTCCTAAGAAAATAGAGGTTCAAATTAAAGTTTGCCTGGGATTTCTAAGGAATAGTTAATGATCCAGAATATGATGTAATTAATTTGTTTTTTTCAGCCAAGGAGTATGAGAGAGAGAGAGAGAGAGAGAGAGAGAGAGAGAGAGAGAGAGAGAGAGAGAGAGAGAGAGACTGACTAGATATGGTTATAAGAAAACACTGGGCCACCAGCAAATAACATGCTCCAACCTCAAAGAGGTTGAATGTAGAGTCTATCCCGTAAACACATCCTTTGTGTGCTTGTCTATAAGCAAAAATCTGTGCTTATCCCATCAAACCAAGACTGAATTTCACACACCGCTTCAGTGTTTACTGAGCACCAGCCATAAGCCAGGCACTCGGTAAAATGCTGTCTGCCTTCTGCTCCTTTGCCAGCAGGGTGAGAAAGGTTCTTTTCCCACTGTTTGTTTTCTGGCAACCAGTGGAGTTGTGGTCCTCTTGAAGGAAGGAGAAGATGTAAGACATTGCTTCTAGGAAGACACACTGAAAAGAAAGGAATGTGCACCACTGAGGGGGATCGTGAGGAATGGGTGCACTCAGGGCCACAAAGAGCCTCAGACACCACAGCTGGAGTTTAGACTTCCACATCTGCAAAGTTATATGGTGGACTGTTTAAAGTACACTGCAGAGCTCTGCCATCAGGTCTGATTTCAACAGCTGTCAGTGACACCATGACCAGTGAGAGAAGCAAGGCCAGGCCTGAACCCATGTGACTGCAGCCACCATTGGCAACATGCAAAAGGAAAGGGAAGAGAAAGGCCTCCAAGCTGAGAGAGCAGTCCTGGCTGCTGAGCTGCCCAGAGGCATGAGAGGCATGGGCTACATGAAGCAGCCTCCTTGTGTTTCAGAAGCCAATGTGAACAGAGGACCTTGTCCAGGAGTCTCCTCTGCTACTGCACTGTGTTTACCTTGGTGACTTTGAAAGGCATCTCCCTAGTGTCCTCTTTGTCAAACTGCTTCTCCCAGTTTCCTTTGAAGTAGATGGCATTAACAAGGACCAGCAGAGTGTCTGAATTCAGTGTACCAGGAGACAGCAACTCTCTGATTTTATCTGAAAGAATGAATTAAAAAAAAAAACAATTAAAAGACATGAGAATGGCTTCCATAGCTCATATATTTGAATGGCTGGTTCCCAGTTAATGGAACTGTTTGGAAAGAATTAGTAAGTATGGCCTTGTTGAAGGAGGTATGTCACTGAGGGTTGTCTTTGAGATTTCAAAAGCCTGCTGCCTGTGGATCAGCTACTCCTGCAGCACCATGCCTGTCTGTTTCCTGCCATGATGATCATGAACTAACCCCTCTAAAACCATAAGCAAGCGAATTTGATGCTTTCTCTTACAAGAGTTGCCTTGGTCACGGTGTCCCTTCATAGCAATAGAACAGTAACAAAGACAAGACCCAGTTGGCTAACAGTTGGCTGATACATGCAAAGGGCTGACAGGCAAAGAGCACCACTCTTGCTCTGGTCAGGAGCATGGATAACAGATTTCACTTTCTCTCAAAATAAAAGGACATTTGTCCTTAAAGCAACAACCCTGGTATCAACATGAACACATCTTTTTTGGTTTTTTAAGATTTATTTTGAAACAATGGTTTTTGTGTGTGTGTCTGTCTGTCTGTCTGTCTGTCTGTCTGTCTGTCCACATGTGTGCTGATGTCCACAGTGGCCCCAAGTGTTAGATTCCCTGGAATTGAAATGATAGAAAGTTGGTGTGGGTGCGGGGCACCAATTCAGCTCTTCTGCAAAAGCAGTTTGTGCTCTTAATTGCTGAGCCTGCTCTCCAGCACCTAAGCCAAACTCTTTCAAAGTTTTAGTGAGAAGAAAAATAAGCCCAAAAGGTTCTAGTACAAAAAACTTCACTGTTCAATCAAACACATAAAATATATGAGTTGGTGCTCAACCTGCAGTTGGAACTGAAAAGCATTGCTTGAGCTGGAAAGCGACAATTGGTGCCTACAACTTTAAGAAAGGAACTTTGGGTTGTTTTTAAATAGACTGATTACAAATTCAAATTTAAAAGTATTTGAAGTGATAGATATATTTATCTTAATCTGAACATTAGAGAATGAACACTGAAATTTATATGGAACCTTGTCAATATGTATATTTATGCATCAGCTTAAAAATAAATTGAAAGTAGAATGGCAGTAATAAAATGGATCATATAAGTATAAAGCAATCTACAATCATAAGTTAATGGAGGCTGGGCCCAACACCTACAGCCTGCCTAGCTAACTAGAGAATGGAAGCATCATTCCCAGAGAGGAAAGAGCTATAGACCTAGAAGGAAAAAATTCTGGACTCTTTGGGCACCAAGGATGGGAGAGACAGCAGCAGGTTGGTCAGTTATTGAATAGGTGTATCAAATACTGGGAGACACCACAGACAGCTTGGAAAAGCCAGATGTAGTGACATATCATTTAATCCCACCACTGGGAGCCAACACAATCTATGTAACAGGATATAAGTCAGCCAGGGCTACATAGCCACTCTCTTAAAAGGAGAAAAGGGAACAGAAAAAGCTCTGCAAAGTGTCAGAAACTGACAATATTTTAGAGACCGTTTTGTAAAGTTTTCATTTATTTAGAGCAAAGTCTCCTAAGCTGCAGACTGTGATCTCACTGCCTGACTGTGGGGCTTATGGGAAAAACTGCCAACAGTTGCAGCTTTCTGAACAGGCAATAGCCAAAGCTTCATTCAACTCCAATGCACGATGAACCTGAAGAGTGTACGACAGCAGCTCCCATCTAGCTTAACACCACTTCACTGTGACCTTGCTCCTGAGCATACATGAGCACTTCGTAGTGTGCATGCCATGGTGTTATCCTATAAAATGCAATGCCAACAAACACTGCAGCGTCTGTGATCTACATTCAAAGATTTCTGCTCTTAGAGAGACAGAATGGCTTCATTGTGAAAACTACACTTTCACTTATTTTCATGTTCTCATTCTCAGTGTGTAAGCATCAAATAATTATGTCTTTGGGGAGAGGAAGAGATGACTAAATGGATACAATTTCAGATAGTATCCTCATCAGGTGGCTAACAACTGCCTGGAACTCCAGTTCCAGAGGATCTGGCACTCTCTGGCCTCTGCAAGCCCCTGCAGGCACAGGCTGCACATGAATGTATGCAGGCATATGCACACACATATAAGATTTTTTATAAGTTTCAATTTATTATATCTTCTGATTGTATTGTTACATAAACTCTTTACCTCATTAGTATGCACATTTGATTCCATCTTTAATTATGACAAAATTATAAGTATACCAACAGTTTTAAAACATATTTCTGTAGATATATAAATGTATAACTGTTTTACACTCTGTACAAGGTAATATAAAAATTCCTTAGGCAAAAAGGAGTTTTAATGGACAGTTTAAACGTTCTGATTTAGGGGCTGGGCAGATTGGTGCACACCTTTAATCCCAGAACTCAGGAGGCTGAGACAGACAGATTCCTGAGTTCCAGGCCAACTTGGTCTACAGAGTAAGTTTCAGGAGGCCAGGACTACATACAGACACCTTATCTTGAAAGAAAAAAAACAAAAAACAAAAAACAAAAAGAACTCTGATTTCTGATTTAGGGCTAAAGATGCAGATCAATGTTAGAGAAGTTTGCAAGTCCTTGGTTTTGATCCCCAGGCAAGTCAAAAAGAAGTCCTGATTTAAAGAACAAAGGTCATTATGGTTGACATTTGAAGCGCCTGTGAAAGCATTAACAATATGATTATTAGCAATAGACTACAAAGCCAGGCATGGTGGTGCATGCCTTTAATCCTAGCACTACAGAGTCAGAAGCAGGTAGATCTCTGAGTTTGAGAGACCATGTCTCAAAAAAAAACCAAAAAACAAACAAACAAAAAAAACCAAAAAAACAAAAACAAAGAACCAAAAACCAAAACAAAAATAAAAAGATTATACACAGAGAGATGGCCTGGCAAGAAAAGATGCTTGCTAACACACCTGAAGAACTGAGTAGAATCCCTAGGACCCAGTGGTAGAGAGAAAACCAACTCCTGTGAGTTGTCCTGAGTGCAGGTGTGCACAGATATACACAAACACACAATAAACAAACAAACAAATGTATCATTTTTTAAAATAGGCTAACTGCCTAACAGGGACTGGGGTTTAGCTCAGGGGTGAGGTCCTGCTCAGCATGTTCAGGCCCTGGGTTCAAACCCCAAACAAACAGAACAGAAGGACTCTGTGTTCACCTTCTGTCTTTTTGGCCACCCAGGTGTTGATGTGCTGTCGGGACTGCTCTGTATCTCCCTGAAAGTCCAGCTCTTCCATCTCTGCTTCGTAGAACTTGCGGCAGGAATCTTTAAAAGACTGAGACACAGCAACACAATTACACAGCCACGGAAGTGATTAGCACCAACAGCCTCCTTCCTTGATGCACAAAACCAATAAATCAAAATTTAATGGTATACAGATGGGTTTGCAAACAAATATATGGAAAGAGTGTAAAATCCAGCCCTCCTGTTTCCAGATCTCTTTAATCTTAGTTTATTAATGAGGTAAGATGGTGGTTGGTCTGAGTACCACTAAAAATCGCAATGAGCAGCTGGATCCTAGAGGTGGTAGCTGAGGCTCAGGAGACAATGAGGAAGACCTCAGATGCAGTACTATACTGCTGTCACTCTAGTAGCCACCACATGGGCAGAGTGAGACTTAACCCCAAGAGCTATGACACCTCTGCACTACACAGGATGGACCTTCTACCAGTTTTCCATGCTAACAGAAATACAAATGTGCCCCATTCAAAACAGTGTCACCTACAGCCCCAGAACACCAGGGAATGGCCATGGAATCTAAGAAACTGAGTATTTCATTTTAATTTATTTTACTTCATGATGTGGAATTTGAATAGCTATGTGTCCATGGTCACCATCTCAGGCAGCTCAGTTTTGGGGAGTGAGCAGTTCACAAAAATACAGTCTATGCTGGGTTGGGGTTCGGTGGTGTAGCACAGAGGTGGAGGACCAGCCTGGCATGCATAAGGCCTTAAAGGAACTGATCACCAGCACCACAAGACAAACCAAAGTTCAAGCCATTTTGATATATTCTGTAAAATGACAATGACTTTAATGACCACCCACATCTGCCTTGTTACAACAGAAAATTCAATACAACATAAATGAGCTGAAACTCCCATTATGTTGGCAGTGTATATGGAATGGTTTCTCAATATTTCTATGAAATAGCTCATCTCATGACTATATATTTAATTTCTCTTTGAGAGAACTGTTTTTATTTTCATTTGCATATTTATGTGTATGTGGCAAATATATGTATACATATGTATGTGTAGATATGTACACATGTATGTGCAAGTGTATGTAAAGTCTATGTGAATGCTAGAAAGTGACTTGAAGTATCTTTCTCAAGAGTTAGTTCTGCACCTTATTTTTTAGACAGCCTCTCACTGAACCTGGAGCTAATCAACAAAGCTGGGCAGGCTTCCCAGTGCACTCCAGAAATCCACTCCTCTCTTTATCCCCAAGTACTAAGTTTACAGACATGAAATTTCATGTTGGGTTTCTATGTAGGTTGGGGAGATCTGAACTTGGGTCTTCATGCTTTTATACCAGGCATTTTATTTACCAAATGAGCATCTCTCCATTCCCTGAGGGAAACAGAATTATGATACAGGATTACAACACCACAGGCTGAGTATCAGCTGAGTGGTCTTAGAAGAGCCAATCTCTCTACACCTCCTCAATCACTGTAAATTAGGAGAGAGATGGCTATACCTCACAGGGTCACTGTAAGATTTTTTTTTTTTTTCTGATTTACTGAGGCTCACCTTGAGTATTCTCAAAAAAAAAAAAAACTTTGCAATCTCAAGATCAAGATTGAAAAGATTAAGATTGTGCAAGCCCCTGACAGGGAAGGAAATGAACACTCTGCTGATATCTCTGGCCATCTGGGAGAGCAATGGAGCAACACATATTACAGCCTTAAGGCTTTATCTTCTTTTCACAAATGTATCTGCCAGCAACACACCCACATGGGCATAAATCGACATTCAGTAACTCACTGTTGGTAATGGCCCACACTGTCACCCACACACAAGAGGTTCACTATATCACTGTACATCTATACTCAGGACTATCAGATGATGGCTAATACTGAACAGTGCTTGGGCTGTGTCAGTGGTAGAGTTGGGGCTTAGATGTGTGAGATCCTGGGTTCCATTTCTCATACCAAAAATGGGAATAATAATAATGAGACAGAGTCATGTGATACTGAGATTCAAAAAATGAAAGAAACACAAAAAAATACACTTAATGGTATCACACGGAAAATTCTCACCTACTAAGTGTCTGTATGTGCAAAACACACACATCACCCTATATAAAAAGAACCTATTTCTGGAAAGGGGCAGAGGTAGAGAATGGCTCTTGCTTAAATATTCTGTACAATAAGAATATGCTCACATGTGGTTCCAAAGCATGTAACCAAATACAAAATCACATTAGTGGGCAAGAGAGTAGGGTGAATCCTTAGCCTACCGTCTTTGAGTACCACATGATACTTACTTCTAAAAGATCACAAGTCTTTTCTCCAAAGAGTTTATTAGCTGTTTTGAGCAAGTACTGTGTTCCAGTCTTGTTCACTTCGCTGAGAAGTGACTGGAAGCCCTGGTGGACATCTCCACCTCCACTGCTGCTGCATTTATCCAAAGAAAGCGCCTGAAATCAAAACAGATTCAAACAAACACAACTTCAGCAAGCCCAGCTATATGAAATGAGTCAACACTAAACTCATCCTCAAAATCTTATAGATCCTTGCTGCCACTCAAAGAGCCACCTAGTTAAAGATGAAAGTACCTTGACTGCTCCCTCTCTAGGGGCTTGCCCTGTTCCCTGTCAGCCCTGAGCAGAAATGGCCTTTCACAAGCCCAGCTCTTCATGTTCACTAATTGTGCTCTGGCCTCAAGCATGGCTACCAAGCAGACCTGCCATGACTCCAGTGCAGCCAGTTCTGACCTCAGACCATGCTGTCCCTTCCCTGCTCTTGGGTCTGGACTGGCTCCAGCACTGTCTTCCCAACAGAATGGAGGAGAGTGACCCTGTTCCAGCCTGGGCTTTAAAAGGCCTGGCAGCTGCCACATTTGTTCCCAGACATCATGGTGGAAGGAAATCCAAGCCATCCTTCTGGAAGTCACATGGAAAATTCTGGAGTAACTGCCACCACATAAAGCTGCTTGAAAGAGATGCAAGAGCCCAGCTAACAGTGAACACCTCAATGCCAGACCTCAGATACAATTCTGTAGGCCTTCCAAATGACTGAAAAAGCTACACAAAAGACTTCAGCTACTCCCATAGGAAACAGATGAACTGCCCATCAGTAGTTGTAATAGCTTAGAACAAAAAAACAAAGAGAGTCAGTTTAAATTGAAGGCAAACCTCTATGCCCTAACTCTCTTCAAACAGGAGGCAGGCTGAGACAGCAACAACCACAGTATGTCTTATAAAAATGGAAAGAAGCTGCCAAGACTTAACCCAGAATGCAAAGTCATTACCCAAGATAGTCTCCCCTCTTATGCTGGGACAGCCTGTCTCTGCAGTTCATAAACCTCTGTACCTAAAGCACTATGTCTAAGACGAGCCCTAATGTATATGTCCCTGGTCTTCCAGCCAGGCTGAAACCGTTCCAGTGTTCCTTACCTGTGAAAAAGCTGAGATTCTGTAGGGGCAGAGAGAAGACAGTGGGCATCACAGGGGACCCTCGTGCCACCGCTTTGGTGTTTTTACTCAAGCTAACCCTCGCATACACACTGCGAGCACCAATGAGTCAGTGATAGGATCCTAACAGATAGAGTGCATCCTTCCTCTCAACTCTCCAACCATACCCCTCTGTCATTTCATTCCCATATCCATATCCGTGGTATTTATCTGCTGTGAAATGGTGCTGGTTACCTGAATCATCTGCCTTGCAGTGTCTCCCTTTGCCCCCATGCAGACCATGGCCAGGGCCGAGGAGATGCTCATGGGTGAGAAAAATACATTTTTTGAGCTGTCTTCACCCAGTATTTTCAAAAGGTTTAAGGCAAAGGTGCCATTTGCTTCCCGCAGAGGATCCATGATAGCGAGTCTGGAACGAGGGATTAAATCAGTATCACATGAATACAGGCTGATGTGTAGGCTTTCTTCACTCTCACACTCACACAGTGAGGCTCAGTGAACAAAGGGAAAACACAGCCCGGAAAGTAAGTCATGTGCAGAAAGTGATACAGCCCTGCTGGGCTAACTCAGGCCAGCACCTTGTCTTCCTCACGTGCAGAAATCAGTACACAGGGAACCAGGAGGAAATGGCTCAGAGGACAAGAGGCAGGTAAGGACCCACCAGCCAGGAAGTCCATAAATGCAGCAGTGCAGGCTGGAAGCAGGCAACTGTAGAAGCAGGGCCTGTCAGCTCTGACATCATCCCCATGCAGTTGTCAAATTCCTTTCCCCAGTTAGACAGCACAACAGTTCTAAGATTTCCCATCAGCCCCTCTGAGCAGTGGATGGGAACTCACTGAGCATGGGAAGGGCATGTAAGAGGCCACAGGGAAGGGAAAGGTGCCCAGTTGTAGTGATCTGAACAGAATACATGGCACAGCTTTACAGCTATAACTGTGGTCAGCTGGACAAAGAACCCAAAGACACCCAGTTCCCAAATCCTGGAACCTGGGAAAGATTCTTCACCCAGGAAGAGATTTTGCGGTAAGGATTATAAATCTTAAGATGAAATGTCTTGCATTATTCAAATGGTCACTAAATGTAATCACATACAATCTTATGGAAGAGGGGTGTTCATTGGAAGACAGGTAAGAAGAAATTAATGCAGAGAAGTGAGTTCTCCAGATCAAAGGACTGTGGCCAGCCATGATACCTGTAATCACAGCCCTGGGGAAGCTGTGTAAGAAAGCTCTCTATTTCAAGACTGGCTGAGATGCAAACAGAGAGGAAGAGGGGGTGAGGGAGGATTCAGAACCCTGAGATTTGAACTGAGAATGGCAAAGGAATGCAAACTGGTTGTGACAGTGTAACAATCCAGGGCACAGCAGGGGGGACCACACAGAACCCCTAGAGACTAAGAACCTTGCAGACACATCTGACCTTCTACCAGGCTTACTTTAGTGGTTTCCCAGGCTAGAATTATCACAGGGAGCATCCTCTCCTGCAGAAACAGGACTAGGGCTGCCTTGTTCAAGGTCTCCCTGCCATCCCACTGTGGCTTAGCACCAGGCACTCACTTCTGTTGTGGCCAAGCATGTGTCTAGCTAAAATAACTTGGGTTTCAATCCCATCTTCATGGGGATTTGCAAGACCCCATCCAAACACCAGGTTTCTTCCTTCCTTCCCTGGTATCTCTCTGCAGTATTATCACTTGAGTTTGCCTCTATATGAGCTGCAAATTGTAGCAAGTAATTTGTTCCTAATCCAATATTCTTCAGGCCTTTTGGACTACTGCACTTGACCTGGGAACTTTAATATTTAACATTCCTAGAAGGAGTGTAAATATTGCTGAATTCTTTTGTGCATTTTAAATCATCTTCTTTGCCTCGTTTAAATTTATTTATGGACTCAAGCCTTTTTATTTTAAAAAAATCCAATTAATGGTATTTTTTTCTTCTTGGTGCACAAAACTGTCCTTATGTGGCTAGTGAGAATCTCTTTATCTTGGTTACTTGACCCTGAGCTGTTGGTCTCAAACATTCTGGCTCCACAGCAAGAAGAGAATATTATGTTGACCAAGGGCATAGTATGGATCCTCTCCTGGTTTCTTTCAGGAGAGGATTTGTGAAGCACTAACTCTGGGTGCTTGAAGAAGAGACCAAGTATTGGTGCCAATATTAAATACAGCGGTTGGGCTGGAGAAATGGCTCAGGGGATAGAGAGCCTGCCATGCAAGTGTGAGGACTTGAGTTTGAAGCCTCAGGACCCATGTAAGGCCAGACAAGGTGGCACATACCTACAGTTCCAATCCTGTGAGATAGGAGGTGGCGACAGGAGAATGTCTGGAAGCTCATATAGGCCAGAAGCCTAGCAAATGCAGAGGCAAACTATGAGACCCTATCTCAACAAGGTGAAAGGCATGGACCCATAGCTGAGGTTGGTATCTGATCTCCACAGGAAAACAAGACACATGCTTCCTTTAAGGCCCCCATGGGCCATACTTTAAATTAGATTACCACTGCAAGTTTTCATGTACTCAATTTTGTGAGATCCATTGGCACTTGGAGGCATTCATAGCCACACTCACCACTCTTCTCTTTCATTATACGGATGCTTCATACCAAGTAGAGTTTATTGAGCACACCAGTCACAAGACTTCTAGACCCTTGCTCTATAAATACAATACAGTTCATACCTCTTCATATACATCATCTGTTCTGGGCCCCAACATATTGTTTTGTTATTTATTCTCTTATTTTGATGCAGCGCACTATCCAACTACTTTCTAAGAAAGAATATAGCTATTATGGTTTCTTAAACAACTGAAAATTGATTATCCTTCCATGTTATTTAGTCTGGCAGGGTCTAAAAAAGGTTACATGTGACTTTACATCCATAACTTTCAGTTACAGTACTGCTTCCCGGCTACCAGTTTTGCTGTTTGAAGGCATGATGATATATACTGATCCTAGATCCCTCTACTACTGTCCCTTTACAACCCCAGCTCTGAAAGCTTATGAATTTATTCTTATTTCTGATATTCAGAAATGCCCAATTTTGTGTCCCTCTCTGAGCTCCACTCATGTGTTTTGCTGGACTCTTGGAAGATTCTTTCAAACTAGTAATTCAAGAAAATTTCCTCTTCACTCTGGAAACAGTTTTGAAGGTACTGCTCATTTCTCAAAGACTGACTCTGCGCTCCCTTTCTGCATCACCTATTGGTCAGATGCTAAAACTCTTGAACTGACCTCACCCAGGACTTCACCAACGTGCATTGCTGTGATAAAATACCCTGACAAAAGGAACTTCAGTGAGCATTTACTTTGGCTCATAGCTCTTCATACCTCCAGAGTTCAGGGGGACATGAATGCTTGCACATTCAGCTAGCTTTCTACTTTTTATGCAGCCCAGAGAATGGTGCTGCCCACTTTTCTGGTAGGGTTTTAAACCTCAATTAATCTAATCAGGATAGTCCCTCAAAGGCCTGGCCAAGACACTGACCTAATCAAGATAGTACCTCACAGTTCTCCTAAGTGTTGTCCCCTACATGCTTCTAGAACCTGTCAACTAGAAAGTCATCACCAACCTTCTCCAAGTCCAGGCACACACAAAAACCAGCATTTGTATGGCACTGTGAGGCCAGTGGCTACAGAGATGGCTGATGAGAATGGCAGCTAAGTGATGGGGTCAAATACTTGTACCCTTTCACCAGCACAATGGCCCAGCACACAGCTGAAATATCTGAAAACAGCAAACTGGGGAACAGAGGGTTGGTGTTCCATGTGACCCTACAGCATTATCCTTGCAGGCTCTTTCTGGCAAGTACTGGGATGGTGGTGGACACAACTGTTGATTATTCTAATTCAATCCACTGCTATTGGCCTGAGTTGGTTGTAACTCACTAAACTAATTTAAAGGTGCTTTGGGCAGGAAATGGCCTAATAGAATTTTAAGTACAATATTCCTGGATATCTGAAGGATATCAGTTGGTATCTGAAGATGCCAAAATCCTCAAGTGCTCAATTTACATATGTAAAATAACTTAATATTTGACGTAAGGAATGTACATGCTCCTGTGTACTTTAAATGATCTGGAGATGAGTAAATACCCAAACAATGTAAGTGCTAGATAAATGGTCCCTGTTACCATACACTGTTACAATGTTTAGAAAACAAGAACAGAAAAAGGTCTATATATGTCTATACAGCCTCAGGCTGGCTTCAAACTCTCATCCCCCTGCCTCAGCCTCCTAAGTGCTGGGAGTACAGGTGTGCAGCAACACATTTCAGTCCTCCTACCGTGTTTGCTGTCAGACTTTGATTTCTATTTGCTATTTCATGCCGACTTCGTATGAAATTCATGTGCGGGGATCGCGTGGGGAGACCTGCAGGTATGGGGAGCCAAATAAACATGGTGTATTCACCAAGAGCAACCCAAATGCACCCTCTCTGTGTCAAGACACAAGTCTTGGATATAATCACTCAGGGCAGCCATGAAACACTGGGACACTCCCATGTATACTGATAACAGTGGGGTCATTCCATGTGCCCCAGGACTATAAAGTTAGTCCCTGATCACAAACAGTTACCCAAGGTTCCTTGATACATCAGCTCCCACACCCAAGTCCTATACTACTGGAGGAAGGAAACAGCAGTCCCCGGAAAAGTCCTAGCACAAGCAATTGCCTCCCAAGTAGGCCAAGAAATACTAAGTGCCAAACCCCACCCAGCTTTCCCTCACACCCAGCTTCCTGACATCACATGAATGTTAGATTCCCATACTTCTGATTCTCAAAACTAATGTAAGCAGTAAAGGAGGAAGCGCAGGCCTGTGGCTCATGGCAGAGCCCTTGTTCAGCAGAGCAAGGCTCTGGGTCCATCAACAAAACAAGGAGGGAGGAAAAAAACTAACTCACATGCCAATTTCATCTGGCACAGAAACCTTGTCAAAACTTTGCACATGTCCTTCCTCCTAGCCCGACAGACATCAAATCTTGCAACAATTCTTCTGGAAAAAGTTCAAAGATCTGGAATGGTTTCTCTTAAGTATCTGTTTGAAGGCCTCCCTGGATTTGTTGGAACTTCCCAGCACAACATGGGCCGAGCCCATACTGGACAGGAAAGAGCGGCCAGAGCACCCAGCCCTTGGCCTCTCTCCGAACCCCCACCCCCCACCCTAGATCCCAACGCCTGTCGCAGGGCGTCACCAGCCCCGCGTCTCCGGGGTCTCCAGGATCACTCGTAACCGAGGGACATGTGTGGTCACCTGTAGCCCGGGACCCCAGCGCAGCAGCCGGGCCGGCTCTGCGTCGCCCCCATCCCTAGCCAGCCGCCTCCTCTAAGGAAGCTGGCGGATCTGGGAAGGCCGCGATGTCACCAGCCGGCCAGGACCACAAGGCTACTAACCCAGCTGCGTCACTGGTCGCTGAGGCCGCTACGCAGCAGAGGAAACCCGAGCTGGGACCACAGGACTCTTGCCGCACGCTACCCCCGCCCGCGTCCACAGCGCCCCGCTTCCCCAACGCCCTGCGTCCCCAGCTAGCCCACCGCAGAACATACCCCGGACTCTCGGTTTCCTGGCCGATAGAGAGCAGAGCTGAGAGGACGAGGAATCTACCAAGCTCGGGGCCTCAAATACCTGAGGGGCGGGGGAAGCGGGCGGAGTCTGCAGTCTGGCCACAGCCCTTAGGCAGGGGCAGAGGACAAGGCCAGGTGAGTGCCAAGAACTTCCATCCTAGCCCCTCCTCTGGCTCCTGGCCAACCCACTGTGGTTTGTGCCGCTGATATTTCTGGTACTTTCTTAATGTTACGGCTTACTCCAGGCTATAGGAATGCATGAGGTTACTACTCAGGCTGGAGTCTCTGGGTGGTCTCCTACAGCCTGTTTACTGTGCCTTTGTAGTAGACTGAATGACACTCTTAGTGTCACCAGACATATACCAGTGTTTAGTGGATGGACATTAACGTGACAGAGCAGAACAGAAGTTCAAAGTGAGGGAGGGAAAAAAAAAAGATTAAACTACTGGGGATGGAGGTAGAGCACCCGTTCATCAGGCACAGAAAAATAGAGTGGTCAGGGCCTGTGTCCCCAAGACTCCACTACTCTGTACTGGAAAAGTCAGACTTGGAAGTGCTGATATTTCATATAAATGAGAATGAAGACCCTGTCTGCCATCTTGCATTCCTTCTAGGAAGCCAGTCACCTGGTGGGGAGAATGCTGGTCAGTTTTAAACCTCTAAGGACAGGTCAACTCTAGAAACATCAGACCCTTACCCCAAACCTAGGGTTCCCAACAATGACCATGGTGACATTTACACTGGATGTTTCCTGTGGAGGCTCTCCTGATTTACAGAATGTTAACCAGCACCCGTGGCCCCTCTACCTAGTATATGTCAGTAAAAAAGCAGGAGGCCACCCTAGCTGTAAATTTTCATGTATGAATTCTGAAACAAGGGAATTCTCAGATACCTTACTATTCCTCCTCCTCATCTTTCATTCACTCCACTCTGGGTTTTGTTGTTTTGCTTGTTTGTTTTTCGGTTTTTAGATAATTGTGTGTGTGTGCTGTGTCTGAGTATGGGTTTGTATACATGAACTCAGTGCTTCAGAGGGAAGACAGTGTGGTGTCCCCTGGAATTGGAGTTGTGAGCTGGGAACTGGACTCTGATCCTCTGGAAGAGTAGTACCTGCTCTTAGCCCCTAAGACATCTCTCCAGCCCCTTGAGTCCAGTTTTTTATTCCAATTCATCCTTCCAGCATGTCCTTTGCAAAATGTACTGTGTGTATATAGGATAAATGTGGATATAATAAATTCTATATATAACTGCAATTTCCCCTTTCCTAAAAAGACTAACATTCTGTGATCAATAATTCTGTAAGTTGCTCTGTGTGTGTGTGTGTGTGTGTGTGTGTGTGTGTTGGGGTGTTTTAGAGCTATCTCCAATATGAAACAGAGATCTTCCTTATTCTTTTCCCCAGCAGTATAGTATTCCTTTGTGTGCATGTGGATTGAGTCCTAGACTTTAGGTTTTCAAATCCACTACATGTGGTGGGGGCAGCATATGTGCATCTGAAGACAGCAGAAGTCTCAGGTGCCCTCTTAGCCTCCTTACCATTACCATAGTTCTAACTCTGCCTATTTCATTGTCAAGTCTGTGGGTCATGGCATTCTGTAGGTCACCCAGCAACTCCGCTTCATGATGCCCAGCGGTCATGTCACAGCAGAGGAAATGCCTCCACTACGGCTGGAGGAGTGGTTCTGATTTAGTAAATTACCTTAAGGAAATGTTTCCAGATCCCGTGGGTTAATAATGCAGGGGCTCAGCATCTTCCCAGAAAGACTCCTCAACATGAGGCTGTTCAATGCACGCCTGTCACATTTTATGGTGTGTATCCTGCGGGACTTGTCATGAGAGACAGGTGACAGTCAAAAGGAGCCAGTTTTTATAGGACGTGATAGAGGTACACAGTTGGTGAACTACTCCAATGGGTAAGCAATGCTGGTGTTAATGTGACCAAGGCCTGGGATTCAGTTGTCTACTGTGCCCCCACTGAGCACCACTAGAAATGCTTCCAGGACCTTTCTCCCGTCTCTTTAGGTAATTCCTGAGGGACAGGAGTGGGCAGGTGCCGGGAATCTTCCCCACCCCCCACCTCCCACCAGTAATTGTACTCAGAGCCTCTGCAGGCTAAGCCCACACTCTGTTACTGATCTCCCTCTCCCACCCAGCTCCCTGGGCTAGCAATTTTTTATAAAGCCTGGCAAGTCAGGCTCTATGCCTGATGGAGAATATAAAGGTCACTGTTTGCCATCACTCACAGGTCTTCTGTATTTTCTCCTCTTTCCTCTCTTCTCTTCCTCATTTAATGAAGAATTAACTGTGCTTATCTCTGGTAGACAGCCTCAGCCCTGTGGACCCTGGATGGTGCAGGAAAAAAGAACAAAAAATGAGCAGGAGGTATCAGTGACTCATAGATCTCCTGGGTTTCTCACTTTTCCAAGGGGGTTTTCAGAGCCTGAGTCTCCACCCACAGCAAATGCCTAGGCCTTTGTACTAGAAACTTCTACATATCAGTGTAGGTGGCAGATGGATGGATGCATGAGGGCAAGGCCACTGTGTGAGGATGGAGAAGTTCAGAAGGCAAGGAAGGGCGATGCAGCTCAGTGATAAGTGCTTGTGTGCCATACGTAAGATTAAGATCCAAGTTTCAATTGTTTGCAACATACACATACACACACAGAGAGAGAGAGAGAGAGAGAGAGAGAGAAGACAGAGAGAGGACAGAGAGAGACAGAGAGGGGGGGAGGGAGGGAGAGAGAAGGAGAGGGACCACAATGAACTTAGTCAAACAAAACATTATTTTAAAAATCCAGGTACAACTCTAAAAGGAGAGTATGGAGAAGACCAAGAGGGACCTCTCCTAGCATCCTACCTAGAACCTTCTGGTACTATGAAAGCTATCCAACATGGAGGAGCCTTCCAGATCAGTATCAGTGTGATTTCTTCAAGCTGTGTGACTAAACTGTGTGGTGACTTCAGCAATACAATCTTTCCATTGAGTTCTGGTGGGCAACCAGGAGCAATGGCAACAGCATATATTTTTTTAAGGTCTCTAGGACCTCCCTACCTAGCAACTCCAAGGAAAGTATCCCACACCTAGCACTAGATTTCTGTTTGATAACCTGTGGCCTCTGGGAGGAGCATTAATCCACTCTCTGGGGGCAGAAAGAATGTAGGAGCCAGAGGTTCAAAGGAATGATGTAACACAAGTGTCTTCTGGACACAAGAGGGCCATTGCTTCTATGAACTCAGCTCATCGACCTGTACAAGATAAAGCCAGTTAATGTCCAGTTCGGATGAGAAAAGAGTTTAGGAAGAGCCACTGCTAGGGGAGGTAGAGTCAGGGGTGTTACACCTGGAAGACTGCCTATGAGCTAAAAGGCCAACCCTATACCCAGGTGCACATGGCTAGCACTAGCTGCACCCAGTGGGTCATCTTTAAAAGAAAGAAAGGAAGGAAGAAAAGAATGAGGAGGAAATGAAGTTGGGAGGGAAATGGAGGGAAGGATCCAGCAGGACTTGGAGGGAATATGATCAAAATATATTATATATTATACATATAAGAATTTTTCAAAGAATAAACTTTAAAATATATTATACTAAAAACAAAAATAAATGAAAAAAAGAGTTAAAAGGTGTGGGCTGGGCACACAGCTGAGTGGTAGAGAGTGTGCAATGCATGCTGGGTTCCTTCCTCAGCATCTTAAGAAGGCAGACAGCAAACTGAGTGGAGTCAGGTCTGGGCAACGATGAAGAGGAAGCATACAGCACTCAAGGAGCAGCTTGAAGAACTGGAGGGAGACAGCCATCCAGAGCCCGAAGGAGCTGGAAGGACTGTGCTGAAGGTCACATCGGGGTTTAGTGTATCATTTGCCCTTTGAATTGCGACAATCAGAAACAGCTAGCAAGATACTAGGAAATAGAGAAATTGTCTGATAAAACAGAAAACCCAAACTGGAAAACGGTTTTCTCAAGAGCACAGCAGTGGTGCTGCTGTTCTTTCTCTTTAAGTTTTCTTTTTAATCAGCCTCGTATTCCAGGCTCAGGTGACATTTGCACGCCCCAGCTCAACACAGTAGCAGAGCACCTGGAAGACAGGTGCCCAGAAGAGGCGGGGCCATGAGGTTTGCAGGTTCCACTGTGCCAGAAACCTGGAAGATGGCTTTCATGACCTGAGTTTCAATTGTCTCTTCACTATTGAAAGTATTCTCTTGTATTTAAAATTAAATTTTGAGACTCTTGTTACCTGGAGATTTTTTTTAAAGAACACCTGGTCATAAGAGTTCAAGAACTCTAAACCAAACTTGTGAGTCCTGCTGCTTCTCCTGCTTTTTCTTACTTACATTTTAGCAAAACCATTCATTGGGAGGTCATGTATCACACATTTTTTTTATTTGTCTCCAACTATCTTTGCATGTTTTTTGTTTGGGGATTTGGTTACAGTTTTAAACAGTCTTCCACTCACTCTGACTGGAAGTCACTATGTAGTTCAAGCTGAACTCAGTCTCCTAACAATATTCCTGCCAGCCTTCCAAATGCTGGGCTTACAGACATGAACTACCCTCCCCAGAGTGGAGGGCACAGCCTGTGGTGTGTAAGGCACTCAGTAGTCAGGCTGTCCACACAAGATTTGCCTCTCAAATATCCTTGGCTTACTCACACAAACATTCCTATTGATACTACGCTAAGTAAGAGTGAAGCAGACATCTCACCAGGAAGGCAAGAGTTGGTTAGGCAGAAAATGCTGCTGCAGGGTTCCACTGGGGAATCTCCTCCAGTGAGGACACTTCACATGCTTGCAGGCTTGACCCACAGTCACAGTGAGGTCCTTCAGTTGTGGCAGGCTGGCAGGATGGCCCTAGTGGGGATCATAAGAGGTCCATGAGAGTGTAGGCCAGTGGCTAGCACTGACAAGTGGTCTGTGTGAGCCCAGCAACAGTGCTGGGAGTTCAAGTCACTGAAGCAACAGCCATGCCCAGTCTCAAGGCCTCTTGCTGCTTAGTATCAACACAGATGCTGGGGAAGCCTAGAGACCATTCCCAAAGTGCCATTTTTATATCATTTCACTGGGTGGTAGTTTTGTGCTGTCAGGGTTCATATGGGGTGGTTCATTAGCTGGTTCTTGGCTAGGCTGGAATCTGAGCTGCAGGGTGGCTAGCTAGCCTAGGCCTTGCTTCTGAGGGCTAGCTCTCAACAGAGATGCATGGCAAGCTTAAGCATATTATTCCAAGTCACATAAGATGGTTTTAACCATGTTTCTAACACCAAGCCAGTTGTCTTTTCTGGGGCAGGGCCTTGCTGTCTCAGACTGGCCTTGAAATAGCAACCCTTCTGTCTTACCCACCCAAGTACTGTAATTGCAGTCATGTATCAGTTATGCCCATCTAACACTGCTGAAGAGAAAACAACTGTGCCATGCCAGGAACAAGCATGAGATTCATTAACAAGCAAGAGATCCAAGGGCTATGAATGAATTCACCAAACACAGAACGCAGAATTAGAGTTTACTAGATATGTTGAAGTACAGCTACAGTGAGCAAGGCATTCTAACAGGATCTTTTCATTGGTGGGCTGGTGGCAGGGAACTGTTCCTATGACAGCAGTCTGGCAGTTTTTCAGTGTAACAGTGCCCTGATTCTTTAGTCTTACCAGCTGGGACACTGATGAGGAGCTCAGATCTCACTGGTTAGGCAGACATCTATTATTTTGCTGAGGAATACATTTTACAGAGTTGGTTGTCTCTTTGGGGGACTGGCTATCTAGGCAAGGCAGGCATGGGCTACTAGGGAGCTAAACTTCTAAGGGTGTCGGCCCACTCTTTCAAGAGTGGAATTCTCTACAGTGGTGTCAGGCTGCCCTAGGACAGACTGCAGGCAGAGTTTGTTCAGGTGAATTCCTTCTCGTCTGTTCATGGCAGCAGTGGCCTTGCTTTGAGGCAAAAGTAGTCCTGTGTTAAAGCTAGAATAACTCAGCACACACATCTTCCCCAGAATGACACTGGCAATATGCTGATGAGTCAGGCTATAACAAGATAAAGGCTGCCCTGGTTACTTTCAGGAACTTGAAGGCAATTTTTCCTTCCTTCCTTCCTTCCTTCCTTCCTTCCTTCCTTCCTTCCTTCCTTCCTTCCTTCCTCCCTCCCTCCCTCCCTTCTTTTATTCCTTTCTCAACTCTCCTTCTCTCTATCTCTACCCCTCTCTCACCCATCCCATTTTCTTTCTTTTTTCTTTTCTGTCACACTTAGTATTGTACCTAAAGCTTTGCAGGTGCCAGGCAAGTTGCTGTGCCACTGAGCTACATCCTTACCCCTTTTTTCTTTTTAGACTAGGTCTCACTGAGCTGCCCAGGCTGGCCTTGAACCTACTTTCTGGTCCAGGTAAGCCTTAACTTGTGATCTTCCTGATTCAACCCCCTGAGTACCTGGGATTTACAAGCTTAAATCACAGTGTCGTATTTATTTTATTTCTAAATATTTATGTGTAATGTGTGTTATTGTATATGAGTTTGTGTTATGTGTGTGCAAGTGCCTGTGAAGGCCAGAAGAGGGTGTCAGATGCCCTGGAGGCAGAGTTACAGGCAGTAGTGAGCCACCTGCAGTGGACACTGAGAACAGAACTCAGGCCCTCTGCAAGAGCAGTGAGTACTCCTAAGTGCTGAGCCATCTCTCCTGGCCCAACCTTCCCATTTTTACTGTAAATACTGACACTTCACTTCAGACTTCTGACAGGAGACTTTTGGCTCCAGGGGTCTGAAAACTCTGTCCTAACCCATGCTAACACACCATTTTCTGGATGTCGTCCCATGAAGAGTCCCGAAGACAGAGTACCTGGGTAAAAGCATGGTCACTGCTCTATAGTCACTCTTCCCTTTGACCTGGGCAATCCTGCCTCCTCTTCCATAAAATCCCCAATCACCTCAGCAGGGCGACTTCAGACTGGAGACTCCGTCTGTGCTCAGCAACT
Organism: Peromyscus aztecus; assembly: GCA_902168405.1. NCBI lineage: Eukaryota > Metazoa > Chordata > Mammalia > Rodentia > Cricetidae > Peromyscus > Peromyscus aztecus. The sequence goes on from CABHPQ010160160.1 coordinate 35,797, forward strand.
TTGAAAAAAAACTCCCCCATTACTAAATTCTTCGTGACAATCAGCTTTCTGAATGGCCTGATTCTCTGACTTTCTTATCATACTTTTCTTTTTCCATAGCAAATAAGCTCATCTCATCTACTCCAGCACCACTGGGTAATCTGTTTCAAAATGCAAATGAAGAGGGGATTGCCCTGTGCTAGACAGAGTGCAGGTGTCCAGCCGACCGCTGTGAGGTCTCGGGTCATTGCTGAAGGAAGGTTCATGAGGATGCCAGGAAAACTGCTCACTCAAGTACCAAGTCAGAGAAACCTAGTGTGTTTGACCACATGAGTTTTGACTGAGTATCTGTTACAAGGAAACTCTTAGTATATATGTATGTGTGTGTGTGTGTGTGTGTGTGTGTATATATATATATATATATATATATATATATATATATATATATAGAGAGAGAGAGAGAGAGAGAGAGAGTTCAAGCAGCCTTTCTTGGACTGCCAGTCACCAAATCAAAACAGGGAGACTTATTATTAGTTATGAATGCTTGACTTTAGTTTAGGATTATTCCACTAGACTTTACAACTTATTTTAACCTGTTTCTCTTCATCTATGTTTTGCCTCAGGGCTTTTTACTTTTCTTTCCTTCTGTGTGTCCTACTCTCCTGCTTTCTCATGTCTGGATGACCGGTGGCTGCCTGGCTGGCTGGCCTGTGGCATCTCCCTCTCTTTCTCCCTCGATCTCTCTTGAGCCCAGATTCCTCCTCCTACTTATTCTCTCTGCCTGCCAGCCCTGCCTATCCATCTACACTGCCTAAGTACTGGCGTTCAGCTTTTTATTAGACCAAATATGCCTTGGGCAGGCAAGGTGAAACAAATGCAACACATCTTTACATAGTTAAACAAATATTCTATTTTGTAACACACACAATCAGTAAGACAATAAAATAACAAAAATTAATAGCAGTAAACCTGTGGTGAGCAGGACTTGAATATTATGAGGCTAATTTCAGGCAGTCTGTGAGTGGTGCCTAGGCACACTAGCCTCTCCAGCCCCTGCCACTCTAGCACTGAGGAAGCTCTGGGAGACAGAGACTATATTTGGGGCTTGCATTATAGCCAGGTGGTCTTACAGACCTAGAAGATAATTTCCATTATCGAATGTAGTGGTCTCCTTGAACATTATTCTAATTTCATTTCTGTGATAAAATACCGTGACAAAAAAACAACCTAGGGAGAAATGGGGTTTATTTCAGCTCACAATTCCAGGGTACAGTCCATCATGATGGGGAAATCAAGGCAGGAACAGCTAGTCATATCATATCCACAGGAGAACAGAGAGAAATGAATGCATGTAAGCTCACTTGCTTGATAGTGTTCCACACAACTTCTCTACTCTTAACAGTTCAGGAACTCTTGCCTAGGAAATTGTGCCACCCAAAGTGGGCAGGGTCTTCTCACATCAATTGACTTAAATGAGACTCTCCCTCACAGACATGCCCAAGGGCCAACCCAATGTAGACAATACTTCATGGAGACTCTCTTCCCAGGTGATTCTAGGCTGTGCCAAGTTGACAATTAAAGCTAACCATCACAAAAGCTCATTTGGATGTCACACAATAGGTTAATTACAAAGTGCTAGCTTGGGTATTCTGGAATGAAAGTGAAAGTGGTATGAGACATATATATCATTTATTATTC
>CABHPQ010160161.1:362-15385 GCA_902168405.1 Peromyscus aztecus
TAGGGCTTGGGCAGAGAGAGGCAAGGCACGGAGACAGACAGTACAGGACCGGTCTACAAGCCTGGAGAGATGGTTTTGGTTCTGAGGCTGCAGAGTTGGAAGGGGCTGGAAGGCCTGGACTTGGTCATGTGGGTGGGGAACAGTGGAGGGATTTGGCATCCTCTTTGACCAGTGGCTCCTCTCAAACTCAGTTTCAGCTTCCCTGCCTGTTTTGCAGTTGGCTATATCACCTTCCCTTTGAGTTAGCAAGGTGCTAGGCTTCCCCAGAAGACAACCCTACACAGTTCAAAGGTCCATGGACCCCATAAAAATGGTTAAAACAAACAAACAAAAACCAACCCACAGTTCAGATGTTAAACAACACCAACATCACCGAGGTAGATATTGTGCCCTTTTGTGTAACACAGAGGTTGCAGCGGAGGGAGAGGCGGCAAAGTGCAAGGATACATCTGAAACAGACTCTTGGAGTCTGGGCTAATCCCTGACAGGGCTGGCCCTAAAGTGGAAGAAGAGGCCAGAAGCACCCTCCCACAATAGTTTTTCCCTCCCTGCCCATCATAACCCATCTTCTGAGACCCACTGAAAGTCTTCAGTCAGACCCAGTGTCCTCCCTCCTATACAGACTGAGAAACTCTTGAGCACCTCCAGGCCAGCTTTTCTGCCTCTGGTCAAGCTCTCTTGGCCCCATTTTCTGATGTGTCTAACCACATTCTGGTTCCCAGCGACTCAAATGAGTCCACACTAGTTCCTAGAAGTCACTTTTATTTTTGTTCAAGAGTATTCTTCTAGAATGTCACGAACATCTGTCTTCAGGCACTGGCCAGAAGTGGCACCCATGTGGGGATGGGGATCCTGTGGGTTGCACCTCTGATGTACATGGAAGAGCTCTTCCCACTCCCCACCCAAAATGTGCTCTTCATCTCCAGTGGGCAGTCTCTAAAGCCTCTGTGCCATTCCCAATGACAGGGACGTCGTCGTATCAGTCTTGTGGTTATTGTTGCACATGTAAAAGTATGACCGTCTACCTTCCTCACCAGATTAGAGTGTGTCACTGATCTTAGGATAGCTCATGTCTGAGACTGATTTGTACCTTCCAGGGAGTTCAAGTGGTGTAAAAAGTCCAACTCAATGCCAGGCTTGGTAACACACTTGTCACTCCAGGACTTGGGGTGGTGAAGGCAAGGAGGATCAAGGGTTCAAGGCCATCATTCTATTCTACGTAGCAGGTACTAGATCAGCCTGGGCTAAGTTAGACTTCATCACAAAAACAAACAAAATATTCATCTCTTTGATTGGTTAAAATTAGCAGTAATGGTAATTTTAGTTCATGGGGGAGGGGCAATTAGGAAGGGACCAAATCAGATTGTCCTGGAGGAAAGGGAATTGGCCATTGAGCTTATCTGCCTGTAAGAGGGGACAAGAGATGCTTTTTTAAAAAGCACTTGAGCAACCCCCTTGTTTGTGCCTCTTAGTTGAAGCAGCTGGAGTTTTTGCTGGGTCATCATCGCAGTTCCTGTGCGACTGTGACAGGAGGCAGGCTGCCCTAGTAAACCTGCAGTTTGTCGTTTCTCCACCGAAACACCAGCAATGCTAAGTCACTGTTTACTTTGCAAAATCGCACTGTGTTTACCATGTGGTTAGCACTGTGCTGTGAAAAGACACAGTGTCCGCCAGAAGAGATGTTCCGTGTAGTGACATACAGGAGATGCTGAACAGGGTGTGGAGAGTGCCAAGGTGGGAATCTGCACAGTGTGCTTGGGGTCCTGAGCAAGGCACCTGCCGGCCTCGGGCCAGATCTCCATACCCAAAGAGGCTGTCACTGACGCAAGATCTGGTGCATGATATAGGATGTCCCTACTTCCCACAGACGTGGGTCCCCCACTCCCAGCTTGGCTCACCCCATGCCTAGAGAAGGATCACAGTGCAACAGTGCAAAGAATGATGCTGATTTCTCCCCTTTCTCGAAGATTTCTCCATGGACAATGGCAGCTACAATTCAGGCCATGGAGAGGAAGATTGAATCACAGGCCGCTCGACTGCTTTCTCTGGAAGGTCGAACTGGGATGGCAGAGAAGAAGCTGGCTGACTGTGAGAAGACAGCTGTGGAGTTCAGCAACCAGCTGGAGGGCAAGTGGGCCGTGCTGGGGACCCTGCTGCAGGAGTATGGGCTGCTGCAGCGGCGGCTGGAGAATGTAGAGAACCTGCTGCGCAACCGGAACTTCTGGATTCTGCGGCTTCCCCCTGGCAGCAAGGGCGAGGTCCCCAAGGTAGCTATTGGGGGCCCTGGGGTGGGGAGCCCAAGGGTCCATGCCTGCAAGCGTGTGGGTGAGCGAGTGTGACACTGGTTTCGGGTTCCTGTGACCTTTGATGATGTGGCCATGTGTTTTTCTGAGCAGGAGTGGGGCAAGCTGGAGGACTGGCAGAAGGAGCTCTACAAGCACGTGATGAGGGGCAACTACGAGACGCTGGTCTCCCTGGGTAAGGCCTGACACAAGCCTCTGTAAGGTGGGATTTTAGAGTCCCCAGACCTCTCTTTGTGATAGAGTTGTTTTCATGTCAGTGACGTGGAGATGCCTCCGTTCTGTGAGCAGGGAGACTCTTCCTCCTCACTTCCCAGCCTTCTCTCCTCATGTTGTGGGTGAAGAGTCAAATACTCCCTTCTGCTTGGAGGAGCAGACCGGGGAAAGTGGTACCCTCTGTCCTTACCAGGCCCAGAGTGTGGACATCTCTGTTTCTGCTGAGACTGGAGCACAGGTGTGCCAAGGCTCTCTAGTGTGTTTTTAATCAGCTCTACTTTAGCGGAGGAATTGTTCTTTTACCATCGATTGGGTAGATTTTATATGACAAATCAGAGGGTCTGTGGAGAATAAGGTAGACCTTGCCTCTCAAAACAGGTGTTCTTTCTGTGCCCCAAAGCCCTGCTGCCCCAGCCCCTGGGGCTGCTGTCCTGAAAGGGGCAGACCCCTCTTCTTGGCCTTACTCTCTAGTCAGAGTGTTTGGTGGGGTTGGGAGTGAATACACTCACAGTATGGTCTGCTTTGCAGACATGCTGCCGCTTCCTGTGGCCCTGGGTCCCAGCACCACAGCTCTGTGACAGATGACTGTTGGGGTGCGGTCTTTCATATGCACTGTGAATATACAGCAGCACCACCCCCAGGCCCTAGATTCTACTCAAGATTGTCCCTAGACTTTGCAGCAGAATGCCTACCATTGAGAACTGCTGTTTTGTACCAGTCAAGACATTTAGTTTCTAGGCTGTTGGTGATTTTACAGCTGCCTGTCCCCAGCTCTGATGAGAACATGGCAAAATTAACCCCCTGTCTTTCCTCAGACTATGCCATCTCCAAACCCGAGGTCCTCTCCCAGATTGAACAAGGCAAGGAGCCATGTACTTGGCGTCGCACCGGCCCCAAGGTCCCGGAGGTTCCTGTGGACCCAAGTCCAGGTGAAGGGTTGGGAAAAGGTCAGGGCCACATCAAAAGTGTCACCAACATAGAAAAGTAAAGATCTAGGGGTGGTGTTAGTCTTCCTTCCAGAAAGACACAGAGAATGTTTCAAATCTAAATCTTTCATGGTTGAGTCATAGCTGACTTACTCAGCTGTGTTGTAGAAACTAGTGATTTCCATCCTGGACATAGATAGCCAAGTCAGAAGCAGGGGCACAGAACTAGGGGATGAGAGAGGAGGGAGTGGGGAGCTCTAGCTATTCAGAGCCGTGCAGAAAGTCACCCATTGGCAAGCTGTATGGTCCAATGTGACTAGAGTCGGGTGTTGGCTTCCGGTGCATTGGGTCCTGAACGGTGTTTCACATTTCCCTGGAGCCAGTCAGCACCTCTTCAAGTTTAGGAAGGATGGGGATGCTGGGTTCCTGCATGGAAGACCTTGCTGGGTCATTTGGCGAGAGACATTGTCTCTGCTCAGCCTCTGCCTCCTCCCTTGTCTGTCCTTTGTCTGTCCTGCCACCTTGAGTTTGTGTCCTTGATACTGTGTCACTCAGATCTTCTGTGGTTAACTCCCATATAATTAATTGTGTTTTACATGTTTACTTCATGGGAGTTCAGCTTCATCTCATTAGACGAGGGCAGAAACAGGTCTAGGGCTGAGCACATGGCCAGTTTTCACTGATGCACTGACCATGTACTTCAGCAGATGTATTTTGAGAGGCTTATTGGTACCAAGGACAGTGTCAGCTGGATGTTGGGAAGGTGCCTACTGAGAGTTCTCTGCCTGGAAGAGGTGGGGGACACATCTGACCTTGACTTCCAAAGCCAAGGGTGAGGGGTTCCTGGTATCCGATTTTACTTCTTTATGTTGGTAACATGGTACTTTCTCTTGTGAGAACCAGCAGGGTCCAGGAAACAGCCAGTTGCTGGCCCTCACTCTCCACTGTTCATTGAATTTAGCAGGAATCACATGTCCTCAGTTCTGGTATCTGGGGTTCCTGCCTCCTCTCACTCCTGATTGAGTTGATCCAGGCCCTTACCGGGCCTCATCTCTTCTCCTCACCCCAACATCTCCATGGTGCTCTTCAGGACCCCCTGTGCCCAGCAAGTACTCCTGGGCCCAGTGTGTCCCATCTGTCCTGCGCAGGCTGAGCCCTGGCTCTTCCCAAGTGTGGCTGCCCTGCAGCTCTTTTGTCCTCTTCCCCACGTCCCAGGAGGCAGGTGTCCTTGCTCCTCATCACTGGCCCTCCTAGCGTCTCTCTCCTCTGGAAACCCTGTCTGGAGAGCTCAGTCCTCCTTTAGGCCTCTGGGCACCTTGTCATTCTTCACCCTCACTGCTCTTACAGACGGCTGCGTCCGTGTGGTGGCCTGACCTCCACCCCCTTCACCATCCGTGTGGTGGCCTGACCTCCACCCCCTTCACCATCCGTGTGGTGGCCTAACCTCCACCCCCTTCACCATCCGTGTGGTGGCCTGACCTCCACCCCCTTCACCATCCGTGTGGTGGCCTGACCTCCACCCCCTTCACCGCTCTGCACTCTACGGCTTCCTCCTTCCTTCCACCTCCCCACCGCTAGCATGTACTCCACCGCCACTTCCTGCTGCCAGTCCTCCCGTCTTAGACCTCCAGTCCAACAGGTCCTCAGTCTGTAGGACCTTCAAAGGCTTCCCGCTCTCCTCACCCTCCTCTGCCTGTGGCCGTCATTCGGTGCCTCTTCACACTCTTTCCCTTTCCCTGTATTCACTCTTATCTACTTGGCAAATCATAATCCCAGAGAAATCATCTGCTTGCTCTGCACCTGCACCCAGGCGGCTGCCACGGCAGACCCACAACCCTACAGCCAGTCTCCCCTGCTATTCCTGACCAGCATTTCATGGGGACTTTTATCTGCCAGTAGTCACCAGCATCATCTCAGCTGCCTCACTGGCTCAGAGGCTGGCAAATTAAGGCTCACAAACCAAACCTAGCCCTGTTTATAAAGAGCTCACAAACCAAGAATTTCAGTTGAGTTTAGTATTAAAAGATCATTTTTAATTATAAAAATCTACTCTTGGGGGGAGGGGCTGAAGAAATGGATCAGTGGTTAAGAGCACATGTTGCTCTTGTAGAAGACCCAGGTTCTTTTCCCAGCACCCACATGGTGTTTCACAACCATCCGTAACTCCAGTTCTAAGAGATCTGACACCTTCTGACAATAGGCACACATGTGCCTTCTGCTTCAGGCACACATGTGATGCATGTACTACATACATATAGCTGCACATTCACACACAGAAGATAAAATAAATCTAAGGGGTGTGTGTGTGTGTGTGTGTGTGTGTGTGTGTGTGTGTGTTACTTTCTTTAAGGAAAAAAAAAAAAACCTTCCCATGGCCCTCCAACTCCTTGTGCCCTGCCTGTTCTGTGCCTGCTGCTCTGCATACCTGGCCACTCTGTAGTCCAAGGACATCCTTCTGCCTGGCCCAAGACTCTGCCCTATGCCACCTTCTCAAGGGCAGCAGACATTCCCTCCCTTGGCCCCACTCCTCACTCCCCTCTAAGACTGCGCATGTCTCTGGCCTCCATTCAGGCTCCAGAGGGAGCATGTATGACTCCAAGCCATCCCTTCTGTCTGGGTGCCTCTTCCACTAAGCCTGACCTTCTCAGTCTCCAGTCACCTGACAGTGCCAAAAGATCTGCCTTCCTCATTGTGTCTAGAGAGTTTGCCACCATAGCTCACTGTCTTAATCCAGCTTCTGTTATTACTGACTACCATACACTGGGTCATTCTAGATTCCCCACTGTCCTAGCCTGGAGGCTGGAGAGTCAAGGTCAAGAGGCCATACCTGGTGAGACCCTTCTTGCTGAAAGCAACAAAAGCTATCCCATTGTGAAACAGCAAATCTTCCTTCCCCTTGTTACAAAGCCACTCAGGCTATTATGGGGGACCCCACACCCCTGACCTTATCTAATCCTGATTGCCTCCAAAGGCTCCGCCTCTAATACCATTAACAAAGATCAAGGGATTAAGTTTCCAACACAGGATTCCAGGGACACACCCAACCACAGCACTGCTTCCTGAAGTTATATCTTTGGATACACAGGATACCTCCATCTCCTGTGGTTCCTGCCCCACCCACCCCTGCTGCCCTTCCTTTGCTGTTTCCTGTGGCCTTGAGACCTTTCTGAAATGGTGTCCCCTCATTCTCACAGTCTCTTCCTCATGGCAGCTTAGGTCTCAGTACCTATGTCTAGGTGTGTGCCCCTAGCCTTGACTTCTGCCTGAATCTCCCACACCCCCCTGCCTGGGCTGTGTCTCCATTTGGATGCCCGGTAGATAGCCATGACAAGTACATCCCAGGCAAGCTGGTAACCTCCCTTTGAAACCCATTCTTCCCTCATTCTCCGTGGCTTCTCCATCTGTCCAGCTGTAAGCCAAAAACCCAAGTTTCTGGCGCTCTAGTCACAACACACACCTGCTTTCTCTCTTCCTGGCCCTCCCCCTCAGTCATCTAGACTCCTTCCAAGCCTCAGTCTCTCGCTGAGATGACTGCCATCACTGGTCCTGCCCTTAGCCCCCCAGTCTGGCTGGACCCAGAGATCCCCTTAAAATGCATGTCCTAACTTTCCATCCAATCTCCACAGCTCAACCATCCTCCCATTTTCCTGTCTTTCTGCTCTCATCCCACTGTCCTCTAAGCTATCTGCTCAACATTTAGGGCTGCTGATCCCAGATCCTTGGCTGGTGTACTTCTTCAGAGCCACTACAGGCAGGCCTTTGGGTGGGATTTCCTCAGTCACCCTATCTGACATTGTAGTTCTCCCACCCACAATTCTAGTCTCTCTTTGTTCCAGGTATTTTGTATTTACCCATTATATGCATGTCCTCCTCCCATTTATAAATCCCAAATGATAAAAAGTAGTTTTTGTTCATGTAATACTCAGAATATTTCATAACAGAGAGTAGGAATTCAGGAAGTGGTTTTGAGTGTATGCTCAGTCCCATCCTTTAAGATGTGTCTGTGTTTGGTATTTGGAATGTGTCTCTGGTACTGTTAGCTGCCTTTGTCTCTGTTGGGTGGTTGTTGTTGTTGTTTCCTTACTCTCCTACTCTTTGGGGGGCCTGCCACCCAGCTCCCAAATAAATCCCATGGAAACTTATTCTTTCTTATAAATGCCTGGCCTTAGCTTGGCTTATTTCTAGCCAGCTTTTCTTAAATTATCCCGTCTACCTTTTGCCTCTGGGCTTTTCCTTTTCTTACTTCTGTAATCTTACTTTCCCTCTTACTCTGTGGCTGGCTGTGTGGCTGGGTGACTGGCCCCTTCTTCGCTTGCTCCTTGATCTCTCTTGCTTCCTCACCCCTCTTTTTCTCCTTCTATTTATTCTCTCTGCCTGCCAGCCTCTCCTGTCCTTTCTCCTGCCTTGCTATTGGTCGTTCAGCTCTTTATTAAACCAATCAGGTGTTTTAGACAGGCAAAGTAACACAGCTTCACAGAGTTAAACAAATGCAACATAAAAGAATGTAACATATCTTTGCAGCATTAAAGTAAACGTTCCACAGAAAATGTAACACATCTTAAAATAATATTCCACAACAAGTCCCATTCTTCATGCAGTAACCACTTGCCCTTCGTTGCCCTTGTGTTTGGAAAGCCAACATAAGTGTTGCTGTATTTTTCACTCTGTAGTTCCCATTTGTCTGTACTAACTCATTAGGGTGCTGCTGCTTTGGAAGATAGTCCTGCTCTTTTAGTGCAAGCCTTCCTGCCAAAGCCTCAGTACTGGGTTAGAGGTGGGGCCTAGTGCACCTGGCCCACTGGGCTTTTCAGCAGGTGCTTGATATTTGAAAAACAACTGTATAGCTGGGTGTGACACGTGCCTGTAATCTCAGCATTTGGAAAGCAGAAGACTCTTGAGACCAGCTAGGAATACAGTAATGAAGCCTCTCAAACAAGATAAAAGAAAAATCCAGATGTAGTAATTAATGTATGCCAGTGTTTTGGAGGCTGGGGCAAATGGATTGCTATGAGTTCAAGGCCACCTGGATGACATAGCAAGTTTCAGGCTACCCAGGGATACATAGTAAGACCCTATCAAAATAAAACAACAGAAAAGAAAAGAAACAAAACTGTTGCAAGGTATTTTCCAGTAATGTCTATTTTTTCACTGCCACAAGCAGCATGGTAGTGGCATCCTTGAGTGCATCTTTGTATCAACATGTTTCTCTGGAGCAGACCTCAGGTACCACCTGTATCAGTCTTAGTCACCCCCGCTGCCAGTACCACTGCTCTCCCCAGGATCAACAGAAGCCTCTCCCATCAGCATTAGGAAATGTGTTTCTGATATCTTTTCCCACTTTTCATAATTAACATTTGCTCAGGAGGCAGGGGTGAAATTGTATCTCAGTTTAATTTCTGTTTCTCTGACAGACTATCATAGCATACAGAGGAAAACAGAGTCTGCTCACCTCAGTGCAGACAGGAAGCAGAGCAAAGATACTGTCTTAATTTTCTTTCTTTAAAAGATATATATATATATATATATTATATATATATTTATATGTCTTGTCTGCATTTATGTAGGTGACCATGTGTGCAGTAGCTACAGAGGCCAGAAGAGGGCATCATATCCCCCTAGAACTAGAATTATAGATGGTTGTGAGCCATCATGTGGATGCTGGGAACTGAACCGAGGTCCTCTGCAAGAACAGCAGATGCTCTTAAGAGCTGAGCCATCTCTGCAGCCCCTTTAAATATTTTTAAATTACACCTTAAATTTAGGGATGTGTGCGTGTACACGTATACACACTTGCATGTGCCATGGCCCACGGGGAGGTTAGAGGACAGCTTGTAGGATAGGTTCTCCTACATCATGTGAATCCTGGTGATCTTCAGCTTAGCGGCCAGCACATTACACACTGAGCCATCCCACCAGCCCATATTGTAGTTTTTAAATACATTTGTTAAGGTTTTGCTTTTTAAATTTGTCCTTAATCCATCTAGAATTAATATTTATATAGACTGCAAAAGAGAATTTAAAATTTTGCCACTGGGCACAGTGGCACACACCTCTAACCAACTGGGAGTAGAGGCAGGAAAATCAGAAACTCAAGATCATCCTTGACTACAGAGAAAGTTGGAGGGATGGCTAACAGGCCCTGCACCAAAAGCTCTGGCCTCCAAGCCTGATGACCTTAGTTCAATCCCTGGGACCCACGTGGTAAGAGAGAACCAACTCCTGAAAGTTTCCGTCTGACCTTTACACATGTGCTGTCATATGGGCACTGGCACTCACACACATACACATAATAATAAATGTTTAAAAAGCTAATTGGAGACCAGCTTAAAATACATGAGACCCTGACTCAAACCGTGCATTAGTAAATACCCCGGTCTTGGCTGGTTTGTAACGTCACCTGTAGCTTGAACTAGTTCTGCATATACACGGGCTCTTTGTTCTGTCTGTCTCTTCCAACGTCATACTGTTCAGCTCCTCAAAGCCTTGTGGATCAGACCTGCCCTGCCTGCTCTTTGAACTGTTCTGCTGTTCTTGGATCTTTGTTCTTCGGGATATATTTTAGAGTCTTTAAGTTCTCAAAAAAATCCTCTTCTGAGCATGGATGAATTTCATTCACTTGCTTTATAATTTAACGTCTAGAGAATTGCCATCATTACAACTCTGAGCTTTTCTGTCCACAGGAAGACTCATTTATTGACAGTTTCTTGGGTCTTGTTCTGGTAATTGTTTCTCTAACAAATAGGATTTTCTTTTAGACTTAATTTTGAGTTTTATATAGTTGTAACAGGGATACATGTGGTATGCTTTGACTTCATTAGGTTAAAAAAAATACTCTTATTAGGTATGGTGAGTCATCTGTTCAGACATGCTTTGGTTTTTTAATCCTTCACAAAAAAAAAGTCCTGAGTAGATCCTTTGGCAGTGCTAGGGATAAAACCCAGGGGCTTGTACAACATTGTTTTTCTGCTCTAACAATTTGGCTAAGATGTTGTAGAATAGACACCCCTGCTGATGTTTCTAGAGTTTGCACCTGCATTGTGATTTTATCTGGTGGTTTGTTTTGTTTTCAGCACTAAAGATCAAACTCAGGGCCTTGTTCGTGACAGGCTAGGATTCTATCACTGAGCTATACCCCAGCCTTCTTTTAGATTTATTTATTTTCACTTTGAGATGGCATCTCCCGGTGTTGCCCAGGCTTGCCTTGCACTTGAAATCCTGCCTTGCCTTCTGAGCACTGGGACTGTTACCTGGGAGGAGATTTCTTGGGTTCTTGTCTTAAAGGGAAGAATTCATCAGAGGGGTGCAGTTTAAGCAATGATTTACTTAGCAACGTGAAGCAAAGCCATAGTGCACTTCGTAGAGCGGGGAACAAGCCGACCCAAGGATGGGTAGTGAAAAAGATCTTGCACTTGTTATTTTTATAAGAGGTGTTATGAATATTTATGAGGTGAGTAGCATGTTTGTGTGGTAAGGTAACCTTTCCCCTCCCAAATCATGGGACACTGGAGCACACTTCTGATGTCCTTCTTCCCATGATCTTTTTTAGAAACCCACTAAAGAGATCAAAGCCACAATGTCAATGGTATTCTGAAGCCTGGGTCCTTGGAGGATGCAGACTCTTTGTTAGTTCGCATGTGTGGCACCTGGGAAAGTACTCCCTCCCCTTAGTTTTACTATAGTGGGAATAACCTAACTGCAGTGTGAAGATGTTCAGCCACAGATGAGCACAGACACAGCTACCGAGATAACGGCTTCCATTTCCATGGTTACCATTTCCATGGTTACCTCACATTGAAGCCCTGCCTACTGTCCCAGGATTACAGGTGTGTGTCATCATACCTGGCGTCTTCTAAAGGACCAGGCTTGATGGCACACACCTTTAATCCCAGAACTTGGGAGGCAGAGGCAGGCAGATCTCTGAGTTCAAGACCAGCCTGGTCTATAGAGTGAGTTACAGGACAGTCAGGACTACAAAGAGAAACTCTGTCTCAAAAAAAAAAAAAAGAAAAGAAAAAATCTTCAAAAGGTGCCAGAGAGATAGCTCACCAGTTAAGACCACTTGCTGCTCTTCCAGAGGAGCCAAGTTCTGTTCCCAGCGCCCACATCAGGCAGCTTACAACCATCTGTTACTCTAGCTCCAGGGGAGCTGATACTTCTAGCTTCTAAGCCTTAGAATCTAAGGGCACCTGTACTCACTTGCACATACCCAAACACAGACACATACCATATACATGATAAAAAGTAAATCTTTAAAAGTTATCTTAGACTATCCTACTAAATCGGCGATTTATTATATAATTTTAAATAAAACATAGCTTTAAGGCATAGCTGTGCACACCTATAATGACATTCAGGAGACAGGAGGCAAGAGTATCAGAAATTTGAGGCTCCATCGTGAGGTCCTGTCTCAAAAAACAAAGGCTGAGGATGTAACTCAGGGATAGAGCTCTTACCGAATATGCAAGGTCCTCGGTGCTGCCTCCTGCACCATGCACACATATATACACACATTTCCTCCTACTTGTACCTAGCCAAAAGTTTTGGATGGTTTGGGGGCAGTTGTGTGGGAATCCAGTATAGAGCCTTACGCGCACGTGGTCACCAAGCACTCTCTCCCATCTCCCAGCCAGACTTTATTGTGGACAAGTGTTATTATTAAACATAGAGGGTTGCTTTTGGTTTTTAGTAGTGTGGTTTTTCTGCATCACACATAGTAGTAAGAAAAATACCTACGAACAAGATTGATGAAGCATCTAGAGTAAATCACCACTTGTATACCAAACACCCAGCAAGAGAATTGAGCACCACCAGAACCTTCCAGAGTCCATGTCCTTTCCAGATCCCAGCCTTTCCCTTTTTTATAAACAAACAGAAACCAGAAACTGAGCAGATCATTCCCTGCCTTTCTTTATATTGTTATTTTCTGTGTGTATTACCAAAAACCATTGTTTGGTTTGGCCAGATTTTAAACTTGTTATGAATGGTGCCATGTACAGACGTTCTTCTTGGACTGCTTTTCTCATCTGGGATCTGTGCTTGAGCCCTCTGTGCTGATAGAAAACCATTAGTTTGTTCACTTCCATGATTTTTCACTCCATAGTTTTTATGACTAACACATTGCATTTGCTTCTTTTACTGCTGGGGAGTATTTGCATTTTGTCGAAGTTTGGGGTTATTTCGGGTTAGTTGTGGATTTTGGTTTGGTTTGGTTGTTTTGCTATAAGGACATGCTGTTGTGAAAATTCTTAGGCATTTGTAAAGGTTTCTCTAGTATCGACCTGGGAATGACCCAGTAATGTCCAAGTGTCCCTGAAGTGGGGTTACCAGCAGGACCTGGGGCTCCTTTCCTGCCTCATTCAAAAAGTTGTTTTCATTTCTGACCATCATGTGGAGGTAAAATGGTTTTGAATGGAGCACTGTGTGCTGTGTTCCTGGGCCATTCTTCTATTTGTCTTTTTAGTTGTTTTTCTTATTCATTTGTAAGAGTTCTTCCTTGTAGGAATATGAATCTTTGTATGTGTACTGATATTTTCTCAAGTTGGGTTGTTGACTGTTTTGTGTGCTGGAGCAGGAACTCAGGGCCCTCTATTATAGGCAGTGCTCTTCTCCTGAGCGGTGTGCTCCGTGATGTATTGTAAAGCCCAGATGCTTCTCACGCCACTGTACTTAGAGTTGGTAGTCTTTCCCTGTCTGCGTGAGCCTTTTTGTATCTCAACAATTAAGAACTGTTTCCCAGTTCCCAGATCATAAAGTCTTGTATTTCCTACTGAAAGTTTCAGGCTTTGCTTTGCATATTCAAACCCTTAACCCAGCAGGATTAGGTTCTCTACTGAGCAGCTGAAGAGACTGTGGTACTTTCTTCCTAGTGCTTTGTTCCTCCCTTGCTGCTGGGAGACTTTCACTGGCTAATCAAGTACTATGGAACTACAAATGGGGTTTTGATGCAAAAACAAAGGATTGACATTTTTCTCTTTAATAGAGTCATGTTGTACTTGATGGTCTGCAGTCCTTTATACTATCTCAATAAGAATTCATGATTATTTCTTTATTTAGTTTTAGTTTTAGTTTTTTGAGACAGGGTTTCTCTGTGTAGCCCTGGCTGTCCTGGAATTCACAAAGATCGGCCTGCCTTTGCCTCCCAAATGCTTGGATTAAAGGTGTACACCACCATCACCACCACCACCACCACTACCACCAGCAGCAGCAGCAGATTTCATAATTTTATGCCCAAAGGTCTTATACTTTTTCTTTAGTTATATTTTTATGTTCCTTGTGTACTTTGGTTTTTTGTTGTTGCTGCTGTTTTTTGTTTTGTTTTGTTTTATTGCTCAATGGCATCTTGTTTAACTGGCAGTTTCTGTTTATTGCTGATTTATGAGGACTGGGGCAGGAACACCCCTCCCATCCAGCAGGAGCTCTGTGGAGGTGCTGTTTGCAGTCCTCTGCCTCTGATGTGTAAAGTGACGCACCGGAGAGCTGAGGACCAGGAGCTGGACTAGCCCAGCCCAGGTTAACTTCTGACACTAGGGTCATGGTAAACAGTTTTGTCCACAGATGAAAGCGCAAGTCTGAATTATCATCATCATAAAAACAGCTTAGCCTCACTGCTTTCCTCCTTTGTTTCGTGGGTTAAGATCCACGTCAGAAGAAAAATAGCAATTGATTGGCTCCTTAGAACACTAGTTGTGTATTAAAAAAGCAGTTGTGAAGCCGGGTGTGGTGGTGGTGCACACCTTTAATCCTGCAAGCTATTTCTCTGAGTTCAAGGCCAGCCTGGTCTACAGAGTGAGTTCCAGAACAGCTAGGCATGCACGGAGAAACCCTGTCTCAAAAAAAAAAAAAAAAAAAAAGAAAGAGAGAGAGAGAGAGAGGGAGAGGGAAGGAAGGAAGGAAGGAAGGAAGGAAGGAAGGAAGGAAGGAAGGAAGGAAGGAAGGAAGAAAGGAAGAAAAGAAGAAAGGAAAAGCAGTTACCTCTCATTTGTTGACATTTCTAGAAATCTTGCTGAAATTCTCATTAGTACTAATAACTTTTCTAATAATTGTCTAATTCTCAAATTTTCTGAGAAATCACCTCAATTAATAAAAAAATGTATTGTTTTTGTTTTCAAATCTGTAATGGCTTCAGTAGAAGAAAATAGGCATCCTAGTGATATAGACGTAATAATGGGTACCCTAGTTATAGACACATGATAATGGGCACTCTAGTGATTCATGATTTGAAAGGGACTGCTTTGAACTTTCCACACTGAGAGTACCACTAAACAAGTCCTACAGTTCTGGATGGCTAAGGGCTTCAACATCCAACAGGAGGGACTACAGTTTCGGAGGATGGATTTGTTGTTGGCTTTGGCATCTATTGAGATGATGCGTTTTTTGTTTGCTGTTTGTCCCTTTAGTATTTCCTAAGGTTGATACATTTTTGTGTTTGCTGTTTGTCCCTTTAGTGCACTAATACAGTAAGTTACATTATTTCCTAAGGTTGATACATTTTTGTTTGCTGTTTGTCCCTTTAGTGCACTAATTAAGTTACATTCGTTCCTAAAGTTGATACATTTTTGTGTTTGTTGTTTGTCCTTTAGTG
>CABHPQ010160161.1:15395-26691 GCA_902168405.1 Peromyscus aztecus
GTTCCTAAAGTTGATACATTTTTGTGTTTGTTGTTTGTCCTTTAGTGCACTAATACAGTAAGTTACATTAGTTCCTAAAGTTGATACATTTTTGTTTCCTAAAGTTGATACATTTTTGTTTGTTGTTTGTCCTTCAGTGTACTAATACAGTAAATTACATTAGTTCCTAAAGTTGAACCAACCTTGCAGTCCTGGAATAAACCTTACTGCGTCATGATCATTTGTATACATTATAGATTTATTATGCTGATGGTTCGTCAGTTAGATTAGTTTTCTTTTACTGACTGCCTCCTCCTGCTTTTAGTATTAAGGATATAAGCCATTATGTGGTCTCCATTGTTATATGCTCAAAGAGTTTGCTTGATGTTGGAATGATCTACTCTGGGTGTTCAGAAGACACCATTGAAGCCACGTGGGTCTCAATTTTTCTTCGTTGGAGGCTTTAGACAACAGATTTAGTGTATTTTAGTTATGAGATTATTTAGGTATTCTGTTCCTTTTTTGGTCGGTGTAATTTTTCTAGGGGATTTGTGTATTTAGAATACCATTCACAGTATACTCCTTACCATTTTAACTTCAGCTGCATCTAAGCTCACTCTTTTCTTTTCTTTCTTTTTCTTTTCATTCTCAGGCTGGTTATGGCTGCTCTCTCCTTTACTCCTAGTAGTTTTACTAGAGATGAACTGGCATAATATTCTTTTCAGTAAACTAATCTTATGTTCTCCACATGGTTTTTCTGTATTCTGATTTACTAATTCCACTTTCACATCTTTCTCTCAAACTGGGAACTAAACCTAGAGCTGGCTTCACACATGCAGAGCAAGTTCTCATACCTCTGCACTATGTCCCTAGCTCTTTTTGTTTGAGTTTGTTTATTCCCCACATGATTTTGAGGCAGGGGCGCAGAATGTTGCCCAGGTGACTTTAAATAATGTGCTTATGATCCCCTCACTGCCTGCCAAGAAGCTGGAATCAGAGGCCTGAGCACAGCCGTAGCTTCCTTCTGCTCTTTTTTAAGGCTTTTGTTTGGAGGCCAGCCTGGTCTACAGAGTGAGTTCCAGGACAGCCAGGGCTACACAGAGAAACCTTGCCTCAATCAATCAATCAATCAGTCAATAAAGAAAGCAAGGCTTTGTTGTCGGTATTGCTTGTGAGACTTTGCATTACCTGACTAGCCTATTAATTTTCATCCTGTCTTTTCTACTGTAAACATGCAAAACTATAAAATTTCTTGTGTGTTCCACTGTAGCTCCAGCCCACACATTTCGATAATATTTTCATCAGCATTAGCATCCAGATACCCTCTTCTAATTTGCATTTCAGTTTTCCCTTAAACCTTTGAAATATTTACAAAGATACATATACCATATACATACCTACATGGAATTACTAATTTCTATTTTGCTTTCTGTTAACTTTTTTCTTTCTTTTTTTTTGTTTTTTTTTTTTGTTTTGGTTTGTTTTTTTGTTTTTCGAGACAGGGTTTCTCTGTGTAGCTTTGCGCCTTTCCTGGAACTTGCTTTGTAGCCTAGGCTGGCCTCGAACTCACAGAGATCCGCCTGCCTCTGCCTCCCGAGTGCTAGGATTAAAGGTGTGCGCTACCACCACCCAGCTGTTAACTTCTTTTTTTATTGTTTGTGTATGGGTGTTCTGTCTGCATGCATGTATGGGCACTACTTGTGTGCCTGGTGCCCTCAGAAACCAGCAAAGGTTGGATCCACTTCCACTTCCTCACCCTTCTCTAATTTTGCTCCTGGAAAACTTCTGGAGGTATGGGTAAAGCATACTATCCATCCTGTGAGGTATGGCTGGTCCAGACAGGTGCCTGGCTTTGGTCACCTTTTGTCGGGATCCTCTTCTGCCATGTTCCCTGGCAGTATTACTCCTGTCCTTTACATTTCCTCATTCTTCTTTTGAGTTTATTCATTTAGTTTTTACCCTCTCTTCAGACTACTGTTACTTTTAATTAGATTGAAAGTTATATGCTGGGCAGTGGTGGCTCACGCCTCTAATCCCAGCACCTGGAAGGCAGAGGCAGGTGATCTCTGTTTGAGGCCAGCCTGGACTACAGAGTGAGTTCCAGGACAGCCAGGGCTATATAGGAAACCCTGTCTTGGAAAACAAAACAAAAGTTCTTTTCAGTAAGAACTTTTAGAGACTTTTTTTCCTTCCTTTCATGGGGTAACTTTTTATGAGTTTGATGGTAATGGACTCTTGGTTGCATTTAATGGAATTTGTCTGGAAATTGTTCCATCTCTGTAGTTGAAAGACAGAATTCTAGTTCGATTGTTACTTTCTCTTACCTGTGAAGATAATGTCCCTTGTTCTTCTGACTCGGCTGTTGTTGGGGAGAAGTCAGTAAGTTAGCATTACTCTGCTGGGGTATATATACTCCCTCAACCCAGGCAGCACTCGCCAGTCCCGGCCTCTGCTCACCTTACTGCATTGTCACCTATGCTTAAAACCTTTGTGTTTTCCCAATGTTTTAGATGCCCATGAGGGGGACTTTCTCTGGTTCCCTGCTTGTCCAGCCACTGTGTGCCAGAAACAGCTCTGAATGCCACTGTTAACATCTACAGAGATGATGGCAGGGACTTTGCTGTTAATCTGTCAAGAACTCTCCCGGCCATTTACCATCCATTCTAATCTCCATACACACACCCCTTCGTTTTTTGATTTGTTTGTTTGTATGTTTTTGGAAGACAGGGCCTCATGTATGCCAGGCTGGCTTCAAACTCGCTATATAGCTAAGGATGATCTTAAACTTCTGATCCATCTGCCTCTACTTCTCAAGTCCTGGGATTACCCAGATGTACCACCATCCCTGTTTGATGCGGTGCTGGGGATTGGACTGATAGATCCTTGAGCTAGGCAGGCACTCCTCCAACTGAATTACATTCCCAGCTCCTCACTCCATCCCCTAATTGAATTGCTTTCCTTGACCTATGGACTCTTTCTTTTAAGCTCATGTGCGGTAAGATAGGGTTGAGATATATACAAGTGAGAGTAAGACTCCAGGGCAGCTAGGACTTACCTTGGATCAGCTCTAGCCCTGAACATGTCTGCATGTTCTTCCTTCTCACCAACCCAGGCACCTACTGCCATGGCTTTCTTGTACTGTTAGACCCTAAGAATCTCCTTGATTGTATATACATTCCAGCTCAGGCCTGAAGGTCTCACGTACTCTCCTTTTCCTAGGCTCTGGAGCCCCAGTTCCTGCCCCTGACCTCCTGATGCAGATCAAGCAGGAGGGGGAGCTCCAGCTGCAGGAGCAGCAGGCTCTGGGTGTGGAAGCCTGGGCAGCTGGACAGCCAGATATTGGGGAGGAGCCCTGGGGCCTCAGCCAGTTGGACTCTGGGGCAGGAGACATCTCCACAGATGCTACCTCTGGTAAGTAATTGAGATAGAAGCAGACTCTGGGATGAGTTTTAGGGACTGAGGGTAGATGTTGGGAAGGTGCCTAAAAGCATATGAGGAACTGTGAGTTCTCAGAAGATCTAGCCTAGGGGTTACAAAGATGGCTCAGTAGTTAAGAGCATTAGTCAATGCTCTTTCCAAGGACACAGGCAGCTCACAGCTGATGCCCTCTTCTGGCAACTGAGAGTACAAGGCATGCATGTGGTGCACAGACAGACATGCAAGCAAAACACCCATGTGTATAAATCTTTTTAAAAAGAAGAAAAAAATCTGGCCTGACAAGTTTTTCAAACCTACCTTGAGGCATAGGCTCACCTCTTGTTGGAGAAAGGTGAGTGAGTTGATAACATCTGACTTTCCAGTGCTTCAGAGAAGGGAGCAAGACACTGACTTCAGAGAGGCCAGGCACATGGTCATTCAGAACAGGGCTTTCAGGGTTTCAGTGCCCTGCCTTCCTGTTTTCATGTTCACTATTCTCCCATGTCCTTGTCCTTGCCCTAACCCACAGGCTGTGATTTCTCTTCCTTACAGGTGTCCATTCCAACTTTTCAACCACTATCCCGCCCACTTCCTGGCAAGCAGATCTCCCTCCCCACCACCCCTCTTCAGCATGCTCAGATGGGACACTGAAGCTCAACACGGCAGCATCCACAGAAGGTACAGGGGTGGCGGGAGAGGAGACCGGATGCCTGGCCTGGGAGCCCGGGTCTTCCCGGCGCCTTGTCCCATCCTTCCCGCTGCTGCCATGCTCTGAGTCCAGTTTTCCAGCTAGCTCTCGGTGCCTTCTCTCTTCTCCTTCAGAGCTCGGATTTGAACAGCCTTCCTTGAGGATACCCGTGTTTTATACAGTTCCTTTCCCGTGGAGTTAGCCAGTCTATTCACAGAAGCTGATTTCTTGGAGGACAGGCCTTCCCCTCCCCCCAGGCAACCTGTAGCTCCCATGGCACAGATGCAAACAGACTGCGCTAAAACCACTTCCTAGATATCAGTACTGCCAAAGACAGCGGAAGCCAGAGCTGGAAAGAGCAGCGCTCACATTCTTGTGTTCACTCTCTTGTTTGAAGGCCAGTTATCTGTTACCTTAATAAGATTTCTGTCATCTTTTACCACCCCCACCCCCAAATACACTAAAAATCCAAGATCCCTGATAACAAGCCTTGGGCTTAAAATTCAATATATTTATATAAAGTCAAACCGTCCTATTCGTTCAGTAACATCTTGGTTGTCAGGTAACTGCAGTTACTGCGTACCAGATGGCATGCTGAGGTACCTTCAGATGTGTCGTCCAGACTAATCTTGGAGCCCTGTGAAGCTGGGCATTCACAGTGGAGCTGTGGTTAAGAAATGTTCCTGACAGCTGTACAGAGTCCCAGATGCCTCAGAGGCCAAGCTTGTGCCTCGGCCTTATTTTTAGTACATGGCCATCACACTCAGAATCCCTTTCTTAGAATAAACTCATGATTTATTTTAACAGCCGAAGAAAGAGAAAACAGAATCTGGGGACAAAATTTGGGAGTTGCTTTTACTGTGGGGAAGTCACCAGGCCAGGTGAAGTTTCTGGCTAGCCTCACAACCAGGACGGGATGCTCCTTTGAGCTGTGTTGCTCCATGGGGCCGACCCTTTGTGTCCTTTAAAAATGTCCAGAATGATCTCTGCTTTTCTCTCTTACAGCAGACGTAAAAATTGTTATCAAAACAGAAGTCCAGGAAGAGGAAGTGGTAGCCACACCTGTGCATCCCACCGACCTGGAGGCTCATGGGACTTTGTTTGCACCAGGCCAAGCCGCAAGATTCTTTCCCAGCCCTGTCCAGGAAGGAGCCTGGGAAAGCCAAGGCAGTTCCTTCCCCAGCCAGGACCCGGTGCTGGGGCTGAGGGAGCCCACTCGGCCAGAGAGGGACATCGGTGAGCTGAGTCCTGCCGTAGCACAGGAGGAGGCCCCTGCCGGGGACTGGCTCTTCGGTGGCGTCCGGTGGGGCTGGAATTTCCGGTGTAAACCTCCTGTGGGCCTGAACCCAAGGACGGTGCCCGAGGGACTCCCTTTCTCCTCTCCTGACAATGGAGATGCCATCTTGGACCCCAGCCAGGCCCCAAGACCCTTCAATGATCCCTGCAAATACCCGGGCCGGACAAAAGGCTTTGGTCATAAGCCGGGGCAGAAGAAGCACCCAGCCGCGCCCCCTGGAGGCCGGCCCTTCACCTGTGCCACATGCGGAAAGAGCTTCCAGCTGCAGGTGAGCCTGAGTGCGCACCAGCGCAGCTGTGGACTGCCCGACGGGGCGGGCACAGGGGCAGCTTCCACCACTACTGGCGGAGGTGGCAACAGTGGTGGTGGCGGAGGTGGCAGCGGAGGTGGGGGTAGCGCACGGGACAGCAGCGCCCTGCGATGCGGGGAGTGTGGCCGCTGTTTCACACGCCCCGCACACCTCATCCGCCACCGCATGCTACACACTGGCGAGCGGCCCTTCCCCTGCACCGAGTGTGAGAAGCGCTTCACAGAGCGCTCCAAGCTCATCGACCATTACCGAACGCACACGGGCGTGCGGCCCTTCACCTGCACAGTGTGTGGCAAGAGCTTCATCCGCAAGGACCACCTCCGCAAGCACCAGCGCAACCACCCGGCAATGGCCAAGGCGCCCACTCACGGGCAGCCGCTCCCACCACTGCCGGCTCCTCCCGACCCCTTCAAGAGCCCGGCAGCCAAAGGACCCATGGCTTCCACAGACCTTGTGACTGACTGGACTTGTGGCCTAAGTGTCCTGGGACCCACTGATGGTGGTGGGGATCTGTGACATCCTCCAACCCTCCCGTGGCCCCTGCAGGCCACAAATGTACAAAGTCCCATGTGCAGACAGCAAGGTGGCCTGAAAGCTCAGAAGCAAAAGGGAGACTTGGCAGAGAACCAAATTTCCACGTTGCTGAACTGGTCACTGGAAAGAAACTTCTCAGTGCAGCCTCCACCTTAAAGAGAGTAGGATTCCGACTGTGAGACTGAACACCTTAGTAGATCTTAAGTAATTTAATTACAAACCCATTTTTTTGTTTGTTTTTTCTCTTTAATTCGTGAGGAAAAAGATGGAAAACAGTAGCAACACCAGTTGAAGTTCTGAGGTGTACTGTGGCTTTCAAGGTTGTGTGTCCACCTTGTCTTACCAGGGTTGGAAAGGTGGTCAGTGGGAAGAGCAGGCAAGGGCTCTCCCGGCCTTGGACCACACAGTCCTTTGGCAGGTGAGTTCCCATTCTATTCAGGCAGCTAGTCTGGCCCTTAGGCCCTAGGTGATGAGGACACTAGGGGCCTAGACAGACAGCTTCCACTCAGCAGCAGGGAACTTCACTAGAAGCAGCCCTTACCTTCTGAAAAGACCCCTAAAGCCAGGCCTGACTTTCCCTGTCTGAGCCATCTGTGGTACCTGTCCAAGGTGGTACTGTCCAGTGTAGTCATGGATGCTTCTGTTGGCTGCCCATTGTGCAGTACATTCATTTTCAAATGGTTCCATTACCATGACTAGGAAGCAGCAGACAGTGGTTCTTTTTAGAGAAAAATAAAAGGCTCCAGGGGGACACAACCTCTCACTGTGAGTACTGTGTGTTCCAGGAACTGGGAAGAGCTTCAGCTGAGCCCCAGCTCACTCTCTCTCTCTCGTGGAACATCGGTTTAGGGGAGGAAAGGTTTTGAGGTCTTGCCCTCTTAAAAGATTTGTCCCACACAAATGGATCAGATCATGAAGACAGAGCTCCTGCCTCAGCAGCTCAAGCTGGATGGCCCCAGTATGCTTCCGCATCACTAGGCACGCAGGAGGTAGTTGGAATGCCAGGGAACTGGGTAAGTGGCTTTCTCAGGCTTGCCTGGAATGTCTTCACGGTGGAATTAGAGCTAGGTCCAAGTTTCTGTCATAAAAGTGCTGTCCCTACCACACATAGCCATTCCCATTTTGTTAAAGCAGCCGCTGGTCCTCTTCCCCAAATGGGTAACGACTCCCTGAAGAGAGCAGAGACCATGGTGCCCAATCAGCTCCCTTCTGCGTACTTTTATTAGAAATAGACTAGTTAATAAGATTGTTTCTATGTACTGTATATTTTGTACCTGTTTACACTTCTAATATTGATATAACTGATATTTTGAAAAACAAATGAACAGAAAACATCCTGTTAAAATAAAACCTAACCAGCACCAAGGCTGTTTGATGGATTCCATTCTTAGGCATTTGGTCATTTTCCCTGCTGCTTCTAAACACCTCCTCCAGGAGGCCATTCCTCAACCCCCATAGCTAACGCTTGGCCAACTTGGGAACTGTGAGTGGGTGATTTCAGGGAAGTTTAGCTCCCTGGAGATAAACTGGATTTTGGAGGGAGAATCAAAACCTACCAAATCTGTTTTGTAATCCAAGTTTATATAGTTTAGTTTACTTTGAGATGGTATTCAGGAAGATAGGATACTCTTGGAGAAAACTACAGACTATCAAAATGGATGCAAGCTGTTGAGTCCTCCCGCCCTTGCCTGGGGAGTGGCAATGCCTCTGGCTGCATCCTGGTCTTGCTGCTTCCAGGAGCGTGTTTTCCATACTGCCACCCAAAGGCTGATAATCACTGTTGATATTTCACCTCACACTTTCGGCATTTTTCATCTTAGTCATAATTTTTAAAGGAAAAGAAAAAAAATTGGGGGGGGTAGAGAGATGGCTTAGCAGTTAAGAGTCCTTGCTGCTCTTGCAGAGGACCCAGGTTCAATTGCCAGCACCTATGGTAGGTGCTGTGAGCCTCCTGTAATTCTAGCTCCAGTGGATCTGATGCCCCTGGCCCCTAAGACACCTGCACTCATAAGCACACACTCCTACACAGATACACATAATTAAGAATAAAGATGCATTAAAATTTTTATTTTTCACTTATTTCCTATTTTTCCATGAAGGACATAAGAATGAGACAGAAGGGGCGGTTCTACCGGGCCCAGGACCCAGGACGGAGAATCATGACAGTGCCTACCTCTGCCACTTGACCCCTTCCTTTACTTCTGGTCATCTCCCCCAGTGATGTCTCTAGTATTTGAAAGCCAGCAAGGAGTCCTACCCAGTTCTGGTGCCCTTGCTCTACCCTAATCCCTCCACTCCTATATGCATCCCCACACTCTTCAATGCAAGACTAATAAGCCAGAGCCTGGCCATGGTTCCCTAATAAAGGATTTCTCCATCCTGGGCTGGGTGCCACTTGCCAGATGACAGAAGACAAGATGGGTCAAGCTGCATTTTAACCGTATCAATAACATCAAGTACCTGAGCCCGGCGAGGGGATGTGCTCTACCATCCCAGCAACTGCAAGGCAAAGGCAGGAGGGTCACTGCAATTCAGAGCCAGCCTGCTCCACACAGGTCCAGTAGGCCAGGGCTTTTCCTCGTGAGACCCTGGAAAAACACAACTGGAAAGTAACTATAATTGTTTTAAAGTTCTTCTCATGTGTGTGTGCTTGTGTGCGTTCATGTGCACCGTGTGTAGTCCTCCGAAGTCAGAAGGGGGTGCTGGATCCCCTGGAACTGGAGTTGCAGGCACCTGTGAGCCTCCACATTGGTTCTGGGAATCAAACTAGGTTCTGTACAAGAGCAGCAAGAGCTTTTAACTGCTAAGGAAGCCATTCTCTCCAACCCAACTATGATTAAAACACACAAGCAAACTCCTTTACATCACTGAAGGTCTCAGTGCCACAGAGGCCCCATTCCATGCTCCCTGGTTGGTAAAGGTTAAAATCTAAAATTCAGCATAGCGCTTCTAACCCCTGTGGGGAGGGGGCCTCATGTTTTCCCATGTACTGTTCGCATCTCACCCTAGGGCACCCCCTGAACTCCATGTCACAGCCACTGCAAACAATATCCACCTTCCCCTTGTGCCCAGTCCACCTGGTACATTCCTACCTCCCCTTGGGTCTTGGCTCAAAGAGCCATCCAGCCTCCCCTGGTCTCTGCAAGTGGAACTGACACCAGCCTCTCTCCCAGACTCCTGTGTAGATTCCATCTGTCACCTTATCCAACCCTTTCCTACCTTGTTGTTGTCTATGAAAGTTGACCATTTAAAAACAAGGCAAGAGACGTAGAAAACAAGGCCTTTTCTCTTTGACAACTGTAAGACAGAGTTCCTAATTTGGGTGTAATTCATAAAGTTTCCTACAATGTACACATGATTGTTTAAAAACATTAAAAGACCATTTAGACATTAACATATACTCTCAAATAATTTCTATGTTATTTTTAAAATGCAGGGGTATCTGGTGTGGTGGCTCACATCTATTAATCCCAGCATTTGGGAAGCTGAGGCAGAAGGATCACTTTGAGTTCAAGGCCAGCTGGACTACATAATGAACTTTCCAAGCCAGTCTGGGCTGCAGAGTGAGGCCCCGTTTTAAACAAGGGGGCAGGGCTGGGGGAGCCACTGGAGAAAGGGCTCAGTGGTTGGGAGCCCTTGGTCCTGTAGAGGGCCTGAGTTTAACTCCCAGAATGCTCATGGTAGTCACACCCATCCATAACTCCAGGTCTGGGAGGTCCGACACCCCTTTCTGACCTCCACGAGTACAAAGCATGCACATAGTACACATACATACATACAAAACACTCATAAATATAAAAAAAACTTTAAATAATAAATGCAGATACTGTGAACCATATGACCCAAACATATTGCTGATAAGTGCATCTTGAAATTCTAAATAATACTTAATAAACATGCTTTCAAATACAAAGCTAAGACAAAAAATAAAGGGTAAAGACTATATGCCCCAAATGAAGACAACTGCATGCCCAGTTACAATCGTAGAAGTCCTGTTGTACCTCCCTGGGGCTGGTTGGGTCTGGAGAAGAGCACAGCCATAAGTCCAAGGCAAGACTGGACTCCACAAAAACCTTGTAAGCCATGTCATCAGCACACACGAGGTTCAAAAACACATCCTGGCACCTTAACACCATGTGACGGTGGGTCCTCTAGGAAACGAGTGCTAAGACAGTCTGAAGTACAAGAAGTTTACCTCTGGAAGATCAAAGGGAGAGGAAGCAGGGCTTCACAGGCTATACATCTCAGGCCACAAGGCCGCTGGAGCATCTGCCAAAGGATAGTCGAGGAAGCAGGTTTGGAAATCAGAACAAGGCAGGATGCAGACCTAGCAGTTTCAACCAGCCCAGCAAGGTGATCTAGAGGAAGTGCTGCCCACTGAAGGAGTCCTATGCTGGACAGAAATGACCAGACCCCGAACCCCCAGCTGCTCAGTCCCTGTCAAGCAGAACATTAAAACCAAGGCATTTCCCACAGGTGTTCACAGGCAGAGCTGAATGGCAAGCTCTTAAACTGAGATCCAAACTGTAGAGCAACATGGCTGCCACAGATGACGAAAGCTTGTCCATCTCACGCTGGGCTCTGGCCATGGTAAGAGCAATATCCTTCTTGAGAATTCAAAACCAGAACTTGTAGCCAGGCAATGGTGGCGCACACCTTTAATCCCAGCACTTGGGAGGCAGAGGCAGGCAGATCTCTGTGAGTTCAAGGCCAACCTGGTCTATAAAGTGAGTTCCAGGACAGCCAGGGCTACACAGGGAAACCCTGTCTAAAAAAAAAAAAAAAAACAAAAAAAAACCAAATAAACAAAAACCAGAGCTTGCATCTGCTAGTACCATACCTAGCAGGTTAGGGGTTCAAATTTACCTTATCTGAGGGGTTGATAAACGGACATAAAAAGTGGACAGAGAACAATGATAGAACTGAAATTTCCAGGTGAAGCAGACAACAGGGAGAACCACCCAGAATACAGACCTCAAGCCCTGCTCAATATAAACACAATCACACATTACAAAACCAGAAACAATCTAAAGAGGTGGCTAGAAAAACCTTGTCTCAAAAAAATTAAAAC
>CABHPQ010160161.1:26791-38828 GCA_902168405.1 Peromyscus aztecus
ATTAAAACGAAACAATCTACCATTAATAAGGAACACTAACAGCATGGTTAAGTATCCCAGAACTCAAATTCATATAAAGATACTCCTAAAGCCAGATGTGGTGACTCACCACCTTTAATGCCAGCACTTGGGAGGCAGAGGCAGGTGTATCTTTGTGAGTTCGAGGCCAGCCTGGGCTACAGAGTGAGATCCAGGACAGTCAGAGCTACATAGTAAGACCCTGTCTTAAAAAAAAAAAAAAGAAGATATTCCTAAAGATAATATAACTTGTTCAGAGTGTATAAAACTAACAGCACAGAAGCAGAAAGTCGAAAATGCATAGTCAATAGAAACCACTAAACCTTAATCATCAGTCTTACAAGCTACAGTAACCATCTGCCTGGTAAGGCGTGCCCACTGGCGCAATGGTGGCATGAGTGTCGTGGGAGTGACGGACCCTCTCTGGTTGGATTTAAGCCCACTCCACAGGATGGACCCCATGCCTGGCACTGTTACCAGGGCCAAAAACCTTTGGCTAGACAGGTCACAGACAGAGAGCCTGCTGTTACTCTCTCTCTCTGCCACAGGGACATAGTATTAAACTGACTCCTAAAGACTTCCTGTTAGACTCATAGACTAGTGCATCTCTCAAACCTCATCAGAAAAGCTTTTTTTTTTTTTTTAAGAGTGTATAGCAATTAACACAGACCCACATTTGGTCAAGGTGCAGAGAATAAGGAACTACAAAGTGATGGCCCTAAATGGTGTATCTTTATCACTCTCTTCTCCTACCAAGGCTCAGGGATGCTAGTGGGAACAGGGGTCAGGTGGAAGGGTTCTAAGAGCCAAAGGTGGTAGCGACTACAAAAGAATCCCACAGGGCAGCTGCACAGAGGAACTTCCAGCAGTTAGGAAACCCCAGCACACAGGGAGGAGGTGGGCACAAAGCTACGCCTTGCTGAGTTGCTGCTATTGGTAATAGAGAGTTGCCGAGACTAGGAGAGTAGTTTTCTTTAAGGGTATGGTCCCAGGTAGGTTAAACACACTACGGTGGATGGACACACACCCAAAATGATATAAACAGTGCTAATTGGTCTGGATTTTTTTAACAGGACAAATAGTTGGGTGGGTATGGAATTGGGGATGGATTTGAGAGGAGTTGGGGGGTGAATATGATCAAAATACAATGTGAAATTCTCAATTACGTGTGTGTGTGTGTGTGTGTGTGTGTGTGTGTGTGTGTGTGTGTAAATAAAATCATCAAGCCTTAAGAAAACCAATATACTATGAAGAACAATGTACATTTTTTTAAAAAGGTATTTCTAGACAGGCATAATAGCCCACACCTTTTTTAAAGATTTATACATGGATGTTCTATCTGCATGTATGACTTTATACCAGAAGAGGACATCAGATCCCACTATGGATGGCTGTGAGCCAGCTGCCATGTGGTTGCTGGGAATTGAACTCAGGACCTCTGGAAGAGCATCTAGTGCCCTTAACTGCTGAGCCATCACCCCAACCCCTTAGCCCATACTTTTAATCCTAGCAATTAGGAGGCAGTGGCAGGTAGATCTCTGAATTTGAGGCCAGCCTGGTCTACATATGGAGTTCCAGGCCAGTCAGAACTACATAGAACCTGTTGCAAAAACAAACAAACAAACAAACAAACAAACAAACAAATAAATAAATAAATAAATAAATAAATAAATAAATAAGGTATTTCTAAAAGTAAAAGTATGGTGTCTTAGGGTTTCTATGCTGTGATGAAGCACCATGACCAAAAAGCAAGTTGAGGAGAAAAGGGTTTACTGGCTTACACTTCCACATTGTAGTCCATCACTGAAGGAAGCCAGGACAGGAACTCAAACAGGGAAGGAACCTGGAGGCAGGAGCTGATGCAGAGCCCATGGAGGGGTGCTGCTTACTGGCTTGTTCAGCCTGCTTCCTTATAGAACCTAGGACCACATGCCCAGGGATGGCACCACCCACCATGGGCTGGGCCTTCACCCAGCAATCATTAATTAAGAAAATGCCCTACAGCTGGATCTTATGGAAGCATCTCAAATAAGGTTCCCTCCCTTCAGATGACTTAAGCTTGTGTCAAGATGGCATAAAACCAGCCAGGATGTATCATCACAGAACTAGAAAAAAACGTAATGGACTGATTAAACAACAGAACCACCAATAGTTGAACAAGAAATTATGGTCATTCATCAATATTGGGGAGGACTCATTCCAAAGCCCTCACCCCAAAGCATTTGTGTACAACCTGTACACATCCTCCCAGACAGCTTAAATCACATCAACACTACTAGTAACATCTAATACAATATAAATGCTATACAGATAGTTGGTATACTATATTACGTAGTGGAATAGTGACTACTTCTAAAGAATACTTTATGTCTAAACCCACAAATACTGGGCTCTAACTGTAGTTACATCAAAGACAGATGAAGAACCTACAATGAAGAATAGAGAAAATGATAAATGGAAATATGTTGTGTTAAATGCATAAACTAGAGGACTAGAGAGATAGCTCAGTGGTTAAGGGTAGTCGGACTTTCCTTTGGGCCACCAACTCACAAATAATGACCCAGAGACTTATTAATTATGAAAGCTCGGCCTTAGCTTAAGCTTGTTTTTTAACTAGCTCTTATAACTTAGTTAACCCATTTCTATTCATCTATGTTGTCACATTCCACCCATCCTGCTTCTTTTGTGTCTCCTGCCGACCCATACCTAGATTCATCTCCTATTACTTTCTCTCTCTGCCTGGAGAGAAAGTATACCTCCTGCCTAGCTACTGGCTGTTCAGCTTTTTATTACACCAATCACAGCAATACACCTTCACACTGTGTACAAATATCCCACAACAGTTAAGGGCGCTTAGTACTCTAGCAGAGGTCCTGGGTTCTGTTCCCAATATCCACATCAGGGAACTCCTAACTGCCCATCTATTCCTAGTTCCAGGGACTCTGATGCTCTCTTCTGGCCTTTGCCAGCACATGCATGCACATGATGACCATAAACTCGCACAGGCACAACATACCCATAAATAAATAAATATTTAATAAAACAAAGCAAAATTAAAATAATAGACAACAATAAAATCTAAGATGGAGGTGATTTAAATGAAAGCATTCTATGGTCCCTGTGATTTCACAAAGGTCAGAGATGTCAAGAGTAGTGGTCCCCTGTAACCTCAGCACCATGAAGGCAGCGGCAAGAACATCAGGACTTTAAGGCCATTCTCCGTACATAGTAAATTTAAGACTAGCCTGAGCTACATGAGCTTCTAGCTCAAAAAAAACCTTTTAATCAAATTAAAATTTTAAAAAGAAACAAAAAGACAGATACCAATTTCTTTTTTTCTTTTTTTTTCTTTTCTTTTCTTTTTTTTTTTTTTTTTTTTGAGACAGAGTCTATGTAGTAACATGGGCTAGCTTGGAACTCACTATGTAGACCAATCTGGCCTCAGACTCACAAAGATCTACCTGCCTCTGTCTCTACTGAGTGCTGGAATTATTGGGCATGTGCTACCACACCCAGGGAAGCAGGTTTTAGACGTTCTAAGTCAACCATACAATTTAAAATGTTCATTCACACCACTAAAAGAACAGTTGGATGGCTCCTAGAAGAGGTAAAAAATAGGAAGAAAACCTGCTTCACTGAGCATGGTTGTGTATGCATTTAATCCTAACACTCAGGGACAAAGGTAGAAGGAGCTGTTGAGTTCCTGGCAGCCTGGGGTACATAGTGAGACCCTATCTTTAAAAAAAGGGAGGGAGGGAGGGAAGGAAGGCAGGCGGGAGCAGAGAAAGCCATATCTCCTCATGCAGTGCCAGCCTTGTCCCTGAGACTTGATGGTGAAGCTTGAAGTGAACGGATTTGGTGGTATTGGGCACCTGGTTACCAGGGCTACCTTCAACTCTGGCAAAGTGGATACTGTTGCCATCAATGACCCTTTCATTGACCTCAACTACAGGGTCTACATGTTCCAGTATGACTCTACCCATGGCAAGTTCAAAGGCACAGTCAAGGCTGAGAACAGGAAACTTGTCATCAACGGGAAGGCCATCTCCATCTTCCAGGAGGGAGATCCTGCCAACATCAAATGGGGGTGATGCTGGTGCCGAGTATGTTGTGGAGTCCACTGGTGTCTTCACCACCATGGAGAAGGCTGGGTCCCACTTGAAGAGTGGGGTCAAAGGGTCATCATCTCTGCCCCTTCTGCTGATGCCCCCATGTCTGTGATGGGTGTGGGACCGTGAGAAGTATGACAACTCACTCAAGATTGTCAGTAATGTCCTGCACCACCAACAGCTTAGCCACCCCCCCACACCACCCCCCACAACACCCCCCCATCCCACCCACCCACCCCCACCCCAGCCAAGGTCACCCATGACAACTTTGGCATTGTAGGACTCAGGACCACAGTCCAGGCCATCACTGCCTCCCACAAGACTGTGGATGGCCCCTCTGGGAAACTGTGATGTGATGGCCATAGGACTGCCCAAAACATCATCCCTGTATCCACTGGTGATGCCAAGGCTGTGGGCAAGGTCATCCCAGGGCTGAACGGGAAAGCTCACTGGCTTGGCCTTCTGTATTATACCCCTAACATGTCCATCTTTAATCTGGCATGCTCCCTGGAGAAAGCTGCAAGTACAATGACAGCAAGATGGTGTGAAGCGGCATGGGAGGGCCCACCAAGAGCAGCCTGGCCCACACCGAGGTTATAAGAGGGTATAAGGATACCCACTCCTCCGCCTTTGATGCTGGGATTGACATTGTTCTCAATGACAACTCTATAAAGCTCATTTCCTGGTACGGTACTGGTACGATAACGAATCATACAGCAACAGGGTGGTGGATTTCATGGCCTACATGGCCTCCAAGGAGTAAGAAGCTCTGGACCACTCACCCCAGCAAGGACAGAGCAAGAGAGGCCCATGGCTGCTGAGGAGTCCCTGTCTCAACTGAGCATCTCCTCTCACAGTTTCCATCACAGACCCCCCAGAAGGAGAGGAGCTCAGGGAACCCTACTCTCTTGAATACCATCAATAAAGCTCACTGCACGCACACACACACACACACACACACACACACACACATACACACACAAAGGAAGGAAGAAAACCTGTTTAATCTAAGAAAAAGGAGAAAGTAACCCCAAAAGTAAAATAATAGGGAAGCGTGAGCAAGATGAGTTAGCAGATGAAGGCACTTGCCCCCAAGCCTGATGACGGACTGAGTCTCAGCCTTGGGACCCACACAACAGAAGGAGAAAACCAACTCACACCAGCTGTCCTCTCATCTTACGCGCGCCTCCTCACACACAAAATAAACAGGTGAATGGAAGTTGAAAATTTAAGACAAATTTTTGTGCCATTCTTGCTCAGAGGACATGCTAATCTCTGCAACATTCCGATTTTAGTGTACGTGCTGCTACAGTGAGCGCTAATGTTAAAGCCTTGGCGGGTTTTTTGTTTGTTTGTTTTTATTTTTAGACAAGGTTTCACTGTATGTCCCTGTAACGAGCTACAGAAACCTGGCTGGCATGGAACTCAGAGATCCACCTGCCTCAGCCTCCTGAGTTCTGGGATTAAAGGTGTATGCCACCGTGCCTAACTTAAAAATGGTTTTTGTTTTTTAACTGATTTTTATTTCTTTTTCTGTACATGTCTGTATGTGTTTATGCCACACATACGCGGGTACCCAAAGAAGCCTAATGAAGGTGCCAGATTCTCTGGAGCTGGAGTCACGGGTGGTTGTGAGCTTCCTGACATGGGTGCTGGGAACCAAACTTGTGTCCTCTGGAAAAGCCGCAGATGCTCTTCATCGCTGAGCAGTCTTTCCAACCCTTTAAAACCTTTTTCTTTTTCTTTTTTTTTTTAATGATAGAGGAAAATCCAAACCTTCACTATGAAGCAGAAAAGCTCTTTGGACGAAGAACAAATTGTGCTTTCAAGTTTCAGGAGCATGAACGCACCAGGGCAGAAACGTTAAAGTGTCTTCCTTTCTCGGGCGACTGCCCTGTCCCTGCATTTGTGTCAAACCTCCCTTTCTCCCTGGTTATTCGGTACCATAATGACACCTTGCTAAAATGCCAAAAGATTTTGTCACTTGCTCTCATCAGGAAAAGTACCGTGCTTCTCTGCGTCAGATTGTATTTAGGGTTCAGTGTGAAACATTCAGCAAAGAACTGGCTGGCTCAGCCGCTGGTGAGCCCAGCAGAACGCTCTTCCCACCTTCCCTCCCAGCCTCCTTTCTCTTCCTTTAGTTCCTTTGCTCAGACTTTGGCCTAGACTTAATTTTGAGACAGGGTCTCACTAGCCCTGACCAGCCTGTAACTCAGAGATCTGCCTGCCTCTGCCTCCTAAAGAGATGGATTAAAGGCGTATGCTGTCACACCCAGCTCATGGCCTAGACTTTCACAAAGCATTCTTCTGGCTTCAGGAGTTTACACGGGAGCTGGTCCTAGTGGCCCATACCTTTAATCCCACACCTGAGAGGCAGAGGAGGGTGGATCTCTGTGAGCTAGAGGCCAGCCTGGACAGCAGGGCTATAGAGAGACCCTGTCCCATAGATAGATGATGGATGATTGATAGACAGACGGTAGATAGATAGATAGATAGATAGATAGATAGATAGATAGATAGATAGATAGATAAGTAGATAGGGAAAAAAGATAAAAGTGTTTACACAGGAATTAGGAGCAGAGGATACACAACTTGTCACCAGCTTGACTCCATTATTGCCTGTGAGTACCTGATTGTGGTATCCAGGGGTCATCCTGAGCCCCTAAGGTGTTGAGAATCAGTCCGAGAGAGGTAGATGGAAATCCCTGCCTCTCTGTGGTGTAGGCATCTCACCCTACGGCACGAAGCCCAGAGCGCAGCCTGAAACCAGCCCCTTCATCCATGATGCTGTTTTGTAGGAGGGTGAGGAAGCTGCTGGAACTCTTATGTAGCTCATGTACTACCTTGGCTCAAGGGGAGCTGGGAAGGGCTAGAAGCCACCCTGCACTAAAACATGTTTCTGTGTCTTAAGTGTGCCCACTCCTGAAGCAGATTAATAAAGATCACATGACCTATGTTAGGCTCCACATCTGCTCTGTATGTGTGATGGGAACAGGTCAGTGATTGGCCAGTCCTGGACAGACAGTGATCATGCCCCTGAAGCTCTGTCCCATCTCTTGGGAACACATGAAATTAAAAAGTAGGGTAACTTCAAAGTTGATCAATGGACAAGGAGGAAAGACATTAACCAACATACACCAACAACAAGCTAGGGCGCGAACACTACCAGACAGAGTGGGCTTTGATACCAGAGGCACTACCTACTGGGATATAAAAGCCACAGTATCAAAGGGAAAGTAAGTTTAATGTATCTAACATGGCCTCAAAAATACATAAAGCAAAAAAATTACAAAACTATAAGAAAAAATTCAAAATGAGATATTTTCACAAACTTTTCTCAGTAATTGGTCAATTAATAAGGCTATAAGAAATTTGAAAGGTAGTCAGGTGGTTGTGGAGCAACCCCTTAATCCCAGCATTGGGAGGCAGAGACAGGAGCATCTCTTTGAGTTCAAGGCCAGCCTGGTCTACCAAGTTCCAGGACAGTCAAGGCTGAAAAACAAACAAACAAACAAACAAACCAAAAAAAAAAAAATGAAAGGCATGGTTAGTTTTTATCCAGAGATTTTTTTCCCCAGTCATTTACAAAAATCAAGAGCTGGGTGTGGTGGTGCACACCTGTAATCCCAGCACTAGGGAGGTGGAAACAGAAGGATCAGGAGGAGTTCAGGGTCATGCTTATCTACAAAGCAAGTTCCAGGGCAACCTACTTAAGACCCAGTCTCAGAAAAAGTATCCTCACTGCTGCAGAGCAAAACATGGCACATTTCAAATAACTACTTTGTTCAGACTGCTCTTAAAAAAATCACCATACACCAAAATAAAAAGTAAATAATAAAATGATACATAATTTGTGTGAGGGGTCCTGAGGATTTGACCTGGAACATTTTACATGCTAGGCAAATATTTTACCACCCAGCTATAATCATGACCCTATAAAATGTTTTTGTAACCAGGCATATTGGCGAATTCCTTTATCCTTGCAGAGGCAGGCAGCTCTCTTGAGTTCAAGGCCTGCATGGTCTACATATTGAGTTCCAGGGCAGACAGAGATACACAGTAGGGATAGACAGAGATACATAGTAGGGCCTGTCTCAAAAAAAATTAAACCAAACAAAAACTTTGTAAAGAGAACAGCCATTTATTGAAGAAAATGTAAAATATTTAATAGTATTTTGGGGAAGCAATCATCCCTTCCATCAAAGTACTAACCAGGCCTGACCTGGTTTAGCTTCTGAGATCAGACCAGTTCAGGGCAGTCTGGACACACATCAGAGCAATCTTTTCTATGGAAAGTTCATAACAAAATTTCATCTGATTACAGAACATATAACATTGATGTTTAAATATACAGTTGGTAATCCTGAAGAGGGAAATACAGAACACATACCATTACAGAAACAAACACACCAGTGTAAGAAACAAAATGCTGAGAAACAGAGAAAACTACATGCTTGTAAGATGTGAAAGGGAATATAGTCCAAGGTCCCAGTGGACCCCTGAGGCCTCAGCTAGCACAGCACCCTATACAGCTATCACTTGGTACCCGGGGTGATTGGTTTCAGAACCCCCACGAGTACCAAAACCCACGGATGCTCAGGCTCTTATCTAAAATGACAATGTATTTATACAGAACTTATGTGTGCCTTCTCATATACTTTATGTCATCACTAGATTAGTTATATCTAATACATGCAAATGATAAGCAAATACTTGCTATACAGTATTGTTTGGGGAATAATGGCAAAGAAAAAATTATGTAGAGATATGATTTTCTTTTTTCTTTCTTTTTAAAGATTTATTTATTTATTATGTATACAACATTCTAGCACCATGTAACTTTGCATGCCAGAAGAGGGAACCAGATCTCATTACAGATGGTTATGAACCACCATGTGGGTGCTGGGAATTGAACTCAGGACCTCTGGAAGAGCAGCCAGTGCTCTTAACCTCTGAGCCACCTCTCCAGCCCCAAGATATGATTTTCTAGACAGTTTTTCACATTTGTTTATTTTTGGTTGTGGAGTGTCATGAGGCATGGGTGGAGGTCAGAGGACAACTTGTGGGAGTTGGTTCTCTCTCCCACCATAGGGGTCCCAGGGATCAAACTAGTCATTGGGCTTGAGGGCAAATGTCTTTACCCACTGAGCCATCTTCCTAGCCCCAGATGCAACTTTTTAAAAAAGATCCTCTGCAAGAACAGCAAGTGCTCTTAACTGCTGAGCCCGCCTCCAATCCATCCAAAGGAGTTCAAATGAAAGGCGGAGCTGGGTGGATGTGGTGCTGTGATGGTGCGCACCTCTAACCTCAGCCCCCAGGAGGCAGAGGCAGGAAGATGTGAGTTTGACGCCAGGGAGTGGGCTACACAGCAAGACTGTCTTAGTCTGCTCTTTACTGCAATGATAAACACCACGACCAAAAGTAACTTGGGAACAAAACGGTTTATTTGGTTTACACCACATAACAGCACCTCAAGAAGGGAAGTCAGGGCAGGAACTCAAGGCAGGAACCTGGAGGTGAGAACTGAAACAGAGAACTGCGGCTTCCGGGCTTGCTCGCCCCTCATGGATTGCTCAGTCTACCTTCTTATACAACCCAGGACCACCTGCCCAGAAATGGCATCACCCACAATTGGCTGGGCCCTCTTATATCAATCATCTATCAAAAAAAAAAATGCCCCACAGCCTTATCTACAGGCCACTCTGCTGGCAGCAGTTCTCAACCTATGGGTCATGACCCCCTTAGAGGGGGTGTCAAACAATGCTTTCACAGAGGTGGCCTAAGACCATCAGAAAACAGGTATTTACACTACAATTTATAACAACAGCAAAAACACAGTTATGAAGTAGCAAGGAAAATAATTTTATGGTTGGGGGGGTCACCACAACATGGGGTACTGTATTAAATGGTCCCAGCGTTAGGAAGGCTGAGACCCACTGTGAAAGATATGCTTTTTCTGAATTGAGGTCCCCTCTTCCCAAATGACTGGAACTTGTGTCAAGTTGACAAGAAACTAACCAGCACGAAGATCCTGTCTGGATACTCTATAACTTAAGGCAACTACTTAAAGTTAAGTGTAACTAATAGGCAGACGGTGAAAAGCAAAAAGTAACTTTAGAATGAGAACGCTGCCCTGGTACTAGCTCACGGCTGGGATCCAGCTGAGGCAAGAACAAGAACACAGCTGTTGACTGCAAGCTGGGATGCACTGAGTTCCAGACCAGCCTGTTACAGAGGAAGACTCTGCCTCAAAAAACAACAAGTAAATGCTATTATAGTTAACCTATAAAAGGCAGGGGAGAGAGGGAGAGAGAGATCTTTGAACATCTGTAAGAGGTAGAAAATAACTCATAAGATGGTAGATTCAAGTGGAATCGTCTTAGTATTCTTACAGCCAAGCAGGGTAAACTGTGGCTATGGTTTATTGAGTATTTCAAAACCATGAGCAGAGGGCTGGGAGTGCCTGCCTAGCATGCCAGAGGCCTTAGCCAAGAGGATATTGGGTAGTCCCAACATTAAGAAATGGTAAAGGTTTGAACTAATGAATAAGCCAGTTGTCCTGATCTACGCTGTATAGACAAACTGAAATGTTCAAATGCCATCCCGTACTTCACCAAGCCTAATGGCCTGAGCTCAATCCTAGGAACTCACAGATAAAAGGGGAAAGCCAACTCTACAGGTGCTGGGGCATATGCATGCCCACGCCTATCCCTCCCCACCCCACCCCCACATACACACAAATAAGTAAGTAAATAAATGTAAACTAAAATACTAAGGGCTGGGGATGTAACTCAGCGGTTGAGCAGTGCTCTAGCATGCACGAAGCCCTGGATCTCAGTACTGCATTAAATAAATAAATAAATGCAACTGCGCAGTAGTTACATTAAGTGTTTGGCGGGTGATAGGATTAATAGCCAGGATGTATTTCTTATAAACCAATGGGAGAACAACCAACCAACAGAATAGGCAAAGGATACGAAGAGAACTTCACGGGGTGAGAAAACTGCGAGTGTTGTAAATATAAAAAGACAATTTCTTTAATGAGGGCAACATAAATACAAATGTAAATGATAATAAGGAGTTGCATCTCTCATTCAACTTTTGGATAAAATTTCCAAGTCACTTATCAGTAAATGTTGGCCAGGACATGAAAACAGGAAGTCATGCATTGTTAGGCGGTAGGGTAAGTGGGCACCATCTCTGGTAAGCAGTTTGAAGCCTGGGAGAGTTGAAGGTACCCCCGCCACCCACTAGTCCTTATCTGGTGAACAGCACAATGAGCCACGTGTGCCTGTGATGTGTATGTGGCATCCTGGCAGCAGATTTGTTTTCACTCCCCTCAAAGGCTAATGAAATACTATATAGTGGTTAAAATGAATAGACCAAATAGACTTGTTTACACATGCTGTATCTCAAAATAACAATAATCCACCATGAAAACAAAAAGCTGCAACAGGACGTGGGCTGAATAAATACCATTTATGTAAAATTTCAAGACTATCGAGCCCAGTAGTGTGCACTGTTTGTGGATGCACACACGATAGGCAATTCTTAGACATACTGGGGGTGGGGTGGGGTGGGGAGGTGGAAGATTGAGATGACCCTGGCCTGGTCTCCCTTTTTAGCGAGAGCTGTATATTGCCCGGTTGCCTTCTAAGACCTGTTCCAACCCACACATCCCCAAGGTTCCATGAAGTGAAAAAATTATTCTGCCTTTTCCTCTCGGTTCCAGTTGGGGTTCATCCCTAACTGGAACCAGGGCACCTGCTCAGACTTTTTTTTCTCGTTTCATTCCGTTCCCAGATCTTGCCAGCCTCGGCATTCAATAAACACGCGTTTCAGTGAACCTGTCCAGGAAAGAGGGTCATCTCTCGTGGTTGGAAAGAGCACTGTGTACACGGGGGCGAAAC
>CABHPQ010160163.1:4084-16764 GCA_902168405.1 Peromyscus aztecus
AGCCATAGAAACCTTAACCAAGACAGCAGGTTTCATTTCTGATTTCAAGTGTTCAGGAGGATATATCTAGTTCTAGGCCAAGCACCTGCCATGTTGGATGAGATCTTTGTATGCTAACAGCCTGTGTGGGCCTGGGAAACAGTTCCTGTGAGTATTAGGAACACCATATCTGAAATTATTTTTTTTTCACTGGGTGTGGGTATGTGCATGTGAGTACAGTACCCATAGAGGCCAGAAGAGAGTGTCAGATCCCCCTGGAGCTGGAGTTACACACACAGCTGTGAGCCCTCATGTGCTAGGATTTGAACTCAGGTCTGTCTTCTGCAAGAATAGCCAGTCAGTGCTCTTAACCACTGAGAATTTCTCCATTCCCCCAGAAATGTGTAGAAACCGGAGCGTAACTGTGGTAGACCTGTGGTTAGTGGTTAGTGTATTCAAAGCCCAAGGCTTACTCCCTGGCACTGAAGTACTTTGACTATTTGTGGTTGTCTTTGTTTCCACTCTCTGGCCTGAACATCTGGAAAAGCAAGTCCTCTCTGTGAATCTCCACAGCCCAGCACTGTCCCGAGCAGGGAAGTTGATCCTTGAATGGTTAAGCCGAGGAAGCTTCCGAACTGGCAGCCGCCTCCACCTCCACCCATTGAGATGCCCTGGAGCGGAGACCTAGAAAGTACAGGATGTTGATGAGGAAGACTGAGTTCTGAGGAGAGGTGGCTCCAGCCATGCCAGTTTCAGCATCAAGGCTTTGGATGAAGATCCAGGTGCCAAAAGCTCTTGGTCGCAAGAAGGTTGCTGCGTCTTCGCACCTCACCTAGGCAGCCGACATCCAACAGAGGAGCCGGATTGCTTCTGCGCAGACCCCCTTTAAAGACAAAGCCTCACATAAGCCAGGCTGGCCTTGAACTTGCTGTATAGTTGAGGATGGTCTTCTGCCTCCACTGCACATGCTACAGGATTATAGGCATAGACCACTATGCTAGATTTGCAGGATCTTTTTTATGAGCGAGGAAACGCCCCCAGAATTCTCTCAAAATCTTATTGGCCAGAACTTGGTCACATGTCCTCTCCTCTGCCAATCATAGGGAGAGGCATGGTATGAGCCAGGTTGGCTTAGACAACAGGGATTTTTTTTTTTTCCCCCCCGTTGGGGCCTTAGGTTCCTCTTTTTTGAACATGTGTAGCTACGCGGGGCGGAGGGGGGGAGGGGGGGGGAGGGGGCGAGTAAAGCCTCAGCCTGCAAGAAGGGAGAAAGAATGGAAGCTGCAGAGCATGCTTTACAATCACAGGATTCTGGAAGCTGAGGCAGGAGGATTGTCATGAATTCAAAGCTAGCCTGGTCTACCCAGCAAGGCCCTGCCTTAGAACAGAAAATACAAGAGAAAAAAAAAAAAAGAAAAGGAAGACTAGGGATGCCAGTCAGTGGTACAGTGCTTGCCTCCTGTGCCCGAGGCCCTGCCGGGACAAAAAGGAGATGATGGTAGGAGAGAATTTGGGAAAGTTACTAATGGTGCCTGTAGTGTATGCTTGTTGCCATACTCCCAAAAATTCCTGGGGCCGCCCCGCCCCCGTGCTGTCTAGGGCTGAGCGCTCCACTGTGTGTCAGCGGTGGCCGTCCCCATGGTGAGCCGTGCCATCTCATCACGGCTCTGCTGCGGCTCTTGTGGCTGGAGCCTTTGACACTGTCTCGGGAGTCCTGGGCACTCCCCACGCCGGCACCCCCTGCACCAAGAACTGCACAGGTTGGGAGCCTCACCGCAGCCAGGGAGTGACTGATGCCAATGGAATGCGACTGAGGACACCGGGGACATGATGGTACAGGGAGTCATCACGTGTGGATCACTTGGGACAGGGTCCGGCTTGTTAAGTGTAAGTGACGGAAGCCAGCCACGCCTTTAATCCCAGAACTCAGGAGGCAGAGGTACGCAGATCTCTGTGAGTTCGAGGCCAGCCTGGTCTACATGGTGAGTTTCAGAACAGCCAGGGCTACACAGAGAGACCCCCGCCCCCCAAAAATGACTATCTTCACTTCTTTTTTTTTTTAATTTATTTATTTTTATTTTAAGTACATTGATGTTTTGCCTGTGTGAGGGTGTCAGATTCCCTGGAACTGGAGTTACAGACAGTTGTGAGCTGCCATGTGAGTACTGGGAATTGAACCCAGGTCCTCTGGAAGAGCAGTCGGTGCTCTTAACCACTGAGCCATCTCTCCAGTCCCCTATCTTCACTTCTTGCTGCTGTGATACAATTACCCTGTCAGATGCACCTTAAGGGAAAGAGAATTTGTTTCCACTCAGTCTGAGGGTACCGCCCATCAGGGGGAAAAAGTCCTGACAACAGGATTATGAGGCAGGTCGTCATATTAGACCCAGAGTCAAGAAGCAGAGAGCAGTAATTGCTGGCCCACAGCTCCCTCTCTCTAGCAGTCCATTACCCAAGCCCATGAAATGCCCACGACGAGGGCAGGACTTTCCACCGCAATTAACCTCATCAAGATAATCTCTCACACACCTGGCCAGAGGCTAACCTACTCTAGATAACCCTTCCCAGGAATACCTGGAGGCTATGGTTCCGTCTCCTAGCCCAGGTGCCTGGGACCCAGAGAGGCTCCCCAGATAACCGGGTGTCTTTTGTACAGGGGCAAGGGAGTTAGTTGGAGTCCTCTCTTATCCCCCTCTAGCTTTCAACGTTGGTTATAAAATAGCTCTGGAGGGCTCCAAGGGGGCTCCAGAGCCTCACTGGGA
Source organism: Peromyscus aztecus (assembly GCA_902168405.1). Classification (NCBI taxonomy): domain Eukaryota; kingdom Metazoa; phylum Chordata; class Mammalia; order Rodentia; family Cricetidae; genus Peromyscus; species Peromyscus aztecus. The sequence goes on from CABHPQ010160163.1 coordinate 6,826, forward strand.
GGAACCCGCCTCCACCTGCTGCTCTCCGCAGCCCCACCCCTGCACCCCAGCTACTCCTTCTGCTCAGAACACTTAGGACTAGGAATAGAATACGGAGGCTCGGCAGCTGCCTTCCCTCCCTCTTACTGACCCCTTCAGCTTGGATGCTGTTTGTATAGACCTGCTTCTGAGTGGGGAGTTAGACTGTGTCCCCCCCCCTCCGCTGGTGACTGTCATCCATCCCATACTTGGGGTAGAGGTGGGGAGGATCTCTAGTGGAGGCTAGCCTGGGCTACAGAGTGAGACCCCCCCCCACTTCTCTCTCAAAACAAAAACACCCAGCCCAAACCAAATCAATCAGCTAGCTGGTGGCCTGAGGGGTCATAGAGGGACTCCTGGGGGAGGTGGACAGTGGGGATGGGTCACCTCCCAATGGCACACCTCCACAGCTTAGGGACACTAGGGCCCCCAGGAGTGTTTCCAGTGTTGAATGCATCTCTTGGAGCAATGTGGTATCACTTCTTTCACATCTTGTTCGTTGAAACAATCCTCCCAGTGTCTTTTGTGAGAGGGAGGGAGACAGCATTGGCTGTGGGTGACTGAGAAAATGCCATAGAGCATCGGGAACCACAGCCCACTGTCCCTCTGTGTCCTCTCCAGCTCTCCCAGGCCATGTCTACCCTGAAGTGGGAGGGCCAGGAGGCTGCAGGGTGTGTGGGGGAAAAGGGTTGGTCGCTCAACAGTACCACCTACTCAGAACTTCTAGAAGTCTCCACTCATCCTTAGAAGCCTCTGTGATAATGCAGATAGCCTTCCTTCAAGAGAACCAGACTGGGGACTAGAGAGAGGGCTTGGCAGTTGAGAGCAATTGTTGGTCTTATCGAAGACCCAGGTCCCATTCCCAGCTCCCACATAGGGGCTCACAACCATCTGTAACTCCACTTCTAGGGGGTCCCACGCTCTCTTCTGGCCTCTGCAGGTGCTGCACATGTGTGGTACACAGAGACATGCATGCAAGCACTCTTACATATGAATAAAAATTATGAATTTTTTTTTGAGACATGGTTTCTTTGTGTAGCCCTGGCTGTCCTGGATCTCTCTCTGTAGACCAGGCTGGCCTCATACTCACAGAGATCCGCCTGCCTCTGCCTCCTGAGTGCTGGGATTAAAGGTGTGTGCCACCACTGCCTGGCAAAAATTACAAAATTTTTGAGAGGGTCAGAACAAGGAACTAATTCAGAGTCTAGGATTAGCCTTCTGACAGTTGGTTCTTATAGTTGAGACTCCCCATCTGTTAGTATCTTTCCAGGTAACAAGGGATGGTTTGTAGAGGCCTAAATGACCTAAGGCCACTAAATCTGGCATCCCTTCTGAGTCATCTCTGTCTGAAGCAGAGGAAGAGTTAACTCAGGACAGCAATCAGTAATGTTTACACTCATTCCCTTCAGAAGGAAACACAGACTCGCTCTTACAGAGTGTACCTCTGTCATAAACATGGCCAGGAAGAGGGTCTCGGGCTGCCTTGAATGACATTTTTCATGGGAGAGAGTTATATGAACTTTTTCTTTGTCTATGTGTGTGCACCTGTTGGTATGTGCGCCACACAAGTGCAGTACTGCAGTACCACCAGAGGCCAGAAGGGGGCATCAGATACCCTGGAACTGAAGTTACAGGTAGTTGTGAGTCGCCTGATTGATGTAGGTGTGTGGATCTGAACAAGGGTCCTCTGCAAAACTAGCAAGAGCTCTTTACTGCCCAGCTGTCTCTCCAGCTCTCCAGCTCCATTTTTCTTTCTTCTTCTTCTTTTTTTTTTTTCCAGACAAAGTCTCTTTAGGTCGCCCTCCCTAGCTGTTCTGGAACTCACTCTGTAGCCCAGGCTGCCCTCGAACTCAAAGAGAGTCACCTGCCTCTGCCTCCTAAGTGCTGGGATTAAAGGCGTGCACCACCACTCTCTGGCCTTTTTTAAAAAACGTTTTTATAAAACAAAAACAAAAACAAAAACAAAAAAACCCCTCACAACTTGGAAATAAAAACATCACACACCAAAATTAACCAAACCCAAAGTCTATACAACTTAATGAACTTCTATACAGTTAGAATCGGCATTCCAAATGGAAGCTAGAAAGCTTCACAGTAAAATTTATACTTTCAATATAGGATATATTCTACATACTTATCCAATGCCAACTCCTCGCCCCTCCCCCCATCCACGGCAGAATTAGAACTAGAAAAATATTTAGCTTTTTTTTTTTTTTTTTTTTTTTTTGAGACAGAGTTTCTCTGTCGCTTTGGAGCCTTTCCTGGAACCCACTCTATAGACCAGGCTGACCTCGGACTCACAGAGATCTGCCTGGCTGTGCCTCCCAAGTGCTGGGATTAAAGGCATGCGCCACCACCGCCCGGCTATTTCCCTGAAAAATTTTAACTTCGTTTTTCTTTATAGCTTGGCAGGATTCTATTTCATAAAAATACCAGATTTTTGTTATTCCTTCATCTCTTGACGGATGAAGAGGTTGATTCCAATCCTTGCTCTAATGAATTAAGCCTGTGCATCTCTCCCTGCAGCTCTCTTTGCGAGGAAACAATCCCATGTTGGGGGGGGGTGTAGCTCAGCAGTCCATGGGGGCCTCCCTACCCAGGCACCTTCATCCTAGACAGTGCATCTGTGTGCCAGCCTCACCCCGGAGCAGATAGCACAGGTCCTGAAACCAGGGCAAAGGTGAGGTGGAGCTGGCAGCCCTGGGAAGAAGGAAGTCCCTGAGAGAGGATGGCAGGGACACACAGGGGTGCGTCTCTATGATCTGGACTGAAACAGAGTTCCAGAGGCTGCCTGTTTGTTTTGGTTTGGGTTGTTTTTGAGACAGGGTCTTGGCTGGAATCCACTAGATAGACCAGGTTGCCCTTGAACTCACAGAAATCCACCTCCCTCTGCCTCCCAAGTGCCGAGATTAAGGTATGTGCTGCTACCACATCCATCTTAATAGTATGTTTAACCCTGTTTTCCCAAATATTGTCATTCCGATGTAGAATCAATTTAGGGTTTTGGAGATCACATGGTTCACGTCCTTCTTTTACCGGGTATGTTTGGAGATTGCTGTAGAAGACACATACACATATCACACCACACAGCACAGCACAGTACACACACACACACACACACACACACACACACACACCACACCACACACCACACACACACACACACACACACACACACACACACACACCCCACACATTTTACCCTTGAATCTGTCTGCCACTGCTGGGTCTCTCCCTACCTCTTCTTGAGACAGGGTCTCACTGTGTAGCCCAGGCTGGCATCGAACTCTAACAATCCTCCTGCCTCAGCACTGAGATTCCAGGAGTGAGCCACCAAGCCTGGCTCATCCCCTCCTTACTCCGTTTCCTTAGCTCCACAGTGTAGAGTCTCCTCCATCTCCGGGACAGGCTGGGGGTGAGGGTGGGGGTGGGTACAGGGCACCAAACTGAGCCTTTACCAGGTGTGTGACCAGGATTCACCCATTGTGTTCTCAGGACTCCCCCACGGGCTCCTCCGTTCCCCAAGACTGTAGGTGAGGAAGCAGAGGGTTTAACAGCTTTTCCAGGTAGAGGAAGAAGGAAGCCAGGGAAGCCAAAAAGCTCATTGGCTGCCTGCTGAGTGGAGATAAGCCCAAGGGGAAATGGACAGAGGGAAGGAGGTGGCCAGGATGTGGAGTCCTTGTCATCTTAAAAGGGTGGACAGGAAACAAGTGGTCATTGATACGAGGTTTGAACAAGGATGGAGACTCTGGATGCTGGGGCAGGGGGATGGGGTGGGTGGGAGAATATTCCAGTAGACAGAGGGCGCCATGTGCAAAGGCCCTGAGGTAGGGGCTGTTAGCTTGAGAGGCAGGTGTGGCTACACCAGAGTGGGCAAAGAATGGCAACCTTACCAATTATAGCAAGGACTTGGGCCTTCACTCTGAGGTAGGAGGGAGTCAAAGAAAAGGTGTGTGTGTGTGTGTGTGTGTGTGTGTAATATAATTTTACTATATATAATATATTATATAATTTGCATATGGTAAACTCATTTAAAGTGTAAGATTGTGGGCACGGTGGCGCACGCCTTTAATCCCAACACGAAGAGGTGAGAAGCAGGCAGATCTCTGTGAGTTCGAGACCAGCCAGGGCTACACAGTGTGACTTTGTCTCAAAGGTCAATGAACTAAGATTTAGTGGCACAGTGCCAGAGTAGAAAGGGGAGGGGGCAGAGCTTAGTCCTGGGCGGTTCCTTCCCCTCCCTCAGCCCCAGAAGCCACTTGACCCCTTTCTGTTTGGATTCACTTACATGATCATTTCATGCACACTTGGAACCACGGTCTTGCATCTGGCTTCTCACTGGTGTTTTTTTTTTTGTTTTTTTTTTTTTTTTTTTAGTTTCCCTGAGACAGGGTTTCTCTGTGTAGTTTTGGTGCATGTCCTGGATCTCGCTCTGTAGACCAGGCTGGCCTCGAACTCACAGAGATCCGCCTGGCTCTGCCTCCCAGTGCTGGGATTAAAGGCGTGGGCCAACACCGCCCGGTTGCCTACTGGTGTCTTTTGGATCCAGCCACATGGCAACATGCCTCAGAGACTCAGTATCCCCTTCCTGCTCACAGACCACGTTTGATGTATCCGCGCGGCTGCTAGGTGGGCTGGGCTGCGGAACACAAGAATGGAACTTGCCCACAGTAGCTCTGGGTGTGTGCATTCTCTCTCTGGGACACAGACCTGGGAGTCGAGAGGGGTGGGGGCTCATGGGGCCTTCAGGTCCAGCATCAGACCTGTACCATATCTCAGGTTCCCACCAATGTGTGTAGCCTGGTTTTTGGCATCCCCCACAGAGCTCCTTGGTGCCTTCCTTTCTTCCTCTGCATTGAGAATGGACCCAGGGCCACTTCCACGCTGCTGGGCAAGCGCTTTCTGCTGAGCCATCCTGCCCTCTCTTTACTTTTTGAAGTAGGCCCTCACTGAGTCGCTAGCCTTGACCTCATTCTGTACCCTAGGCTGGCCTTGATCTTATGATCCTTCTGCCTCAGCCTCCCAAATAGCTGGGTTGACAAGCCTGGCTTCTAGCTGTTATTTTGATTGTGGAAGGCTCTGTACTAAAAGGAGACTCTCACTTTCCTTCTGTTTAATCCCTTCTCCTCCTTCAAGGTTTGACCCAAATATCACCTCCACTGGGAAGTCTTCCCTGGTTGACCCTGGACACAGATGTGTTTGTTGAATACCCTCAGTCTGGCACAAAGGAGCCCCTGTCACTCATCTTGACCTATACAAACATCTCTAAATTTTCCCATCTCTCTATAAATAAATATATATGTTTATATAATAAATAGAATTATTTGTTTAGGAAAAAATAAAAAAAATAAAAGGGGCCCCTCTAATGGAGTCTTTTTTTTTTTAATTTTTTTATTTTTTTTTAAACAATTTATTTATTTATTATGTACACAGAAGAGGGTGCCAGATCTCATTACAGATGGTTGTGAGCCACCATGTGGGTGCTGGGAATTGAACTCAGTACCTCTGGAAGAGCAGTCAGTGCTCTTAACCTCTGAGCCATCTCTCCAGTCCTAATGGAGTCTTTAGTACACGACTAACCCATACTCTTTCTCTGACCTTGTGCTGGGTAGTTCTGTCACCTGGACACAAACTCGAGTCACGTGGGAGAAGAGAACATTGATTGAGGAATCACCTCCGTCAGACTGGCCTGAGGACAAGAGTGGGCATTTTCTTGATTTACGATTGATGTGGGACGGTCCAGCCCACTGAGTGGTGCCACTCCCAGGCAGGTGGTCCTGGGCTGTACAAGAAAGTCCACTGAGCAAGCCATGGGGATCCAGCCAGGAAGCCCCATTCCTCCGTGGCCTCTGCGTAAGTTCCTGCTCCGGGTTCCTGTCCTGGGTTCCTGCCTTGGCTTCCCCTAGTGATGGGCTGTGAGCTGTAAACTAAAACAAACTCTTCCCCACGTTGCCTTTGTTATCACAGCAATAGAAAGCTGACCAGAGCAGGCCTTTCCTGGGTGAGCCTCCTCTGCAGGCCTCCTCAGCCACCCGGAACCGACCTTCCCCTCCCATCCTAGGCCATCCTGTGTTGCCTCCCTGACTCCCCTCAGCAAGGCCAGGGTTTGGTCACCCACGTTGTCCATCCTTTCATGTCTGTTCTCTCTCTCTCTGTCATCCAATGATAGAGTAGCTTGTCCCCAGAACCCAAGGCCAGGGCCAGAGCTCTCTGAAGTAAGCATCACGTAAATTTGGACCTTGAAGACTCAGAGACAGTTTGGACTGCGTGAGTTGCTCAAGGCAAATGGGTATCAAGGAAGGGGGTTGTCGGGGGGAGCCCCGGGAGTTCAATCACCCACCACAGACCTGAGCTTTCCGCTGACTGGCAAACTCCCAGGAACCACTGGCGTCATCAGAAATAAAACAACCCAGAGTTTTGTCCAGTTGGCAAAACTCACCAGCTCAAGGTCAGAGAAAGAGTATGGGTTAGTCCTGTACTAAAGACCCCATTAGAGGGGCTCCTTTCAGTACAGAGCCTTCCGCAATCAAGGATGTTGAAGGCCTCAAGGGACTCAAGGACATCTTATTTTTAAAGGCTTATTTTACTTTTTAATTATGCCTCTGTGTGCATTGGTGTCCATGAGTGCAGGTGCCTGAGGAGGCCAGAGGAGGGGTCAGATCCCCTGGAACTGGAGTTAAGGATGGTTGGGAGCTGCCCAACGTGAGTGCTGGGAGCCAAGCCCGTGTTCTCAGGAAGAGCAGTGAGTGCTTTTAATCACTGGGTCGTCTTTCCAGCCCCCTTCAGTGAAATTTTATTAACTGAATGATCAGTGAGTTCATGATTAATAAATAAATGAATGGGTTCCCTAAAGGTTTGTTTAAACATTTAAAAAGTGTTTTACATTTTTATTTTATTTTATTTTATTTCTTGTTTATTTGTTTTTGAAATAAGGTCTCACTATGTAGCCCTGGCTAGGTAGACCAGGCTGGCCTTGAACTCACAGAGATCCACCTGCCTCTGCCTCCTCAGTGTTGGCGTTAAAGGTGTGTGCTGCCATGCCTGGCCACATGTACTTATTTTGTGTGTATGTGCCTTGGAGGTCAGAGGGCAACTTGAGGGAGTCAGTTCTTGACTTCCACTAAGTGGGTCCTGGGGATTGAACTTACTTCATCAGGCTTGGCAGGAAATGCCTTTATTCAGTGAAGCATCTTGCCAACTTGAATGCTTAATTTTTAATCCAGTACCTGCTTGGTAGTTTGATAGGCGTGGCTCTAGGTGCCAGGGTTACATTGATACTAAAAAAAGAGACCAACTTCTGGGCTGGAGAGATGGCTCAGTGGTTAAGAGCACTTGGAGCTCTCGCAGCAGATCTGAGTTAGGTTCCCAGCACCCACATGGTGGCTCGCAGCTGCCTGTAACTCCAGTTCAAGGAGATCTGACTCCCTCTTCTGGCCTTCCTGTGAAACTGCACAAATACACAAAATAAATCATACACAAATAAAGCCGTGTGGGGTGGCGCACACCTTTAATCCCAGCACTCCGGAGGCAGAGGCAGGTGGGTCTCTGAGTTGAAGGCCAGCCTAGTCTACAGAGTTCCAGGACAGCCAGGACTGTTACACAGAGAAACCCTGTCTTGAAAAATGAAAAAAAAAATCAACCGATTTATCTCTAGAGAGACATAAAATCATTTTAATGAAGGGAACACTCCTCTTTCTTTCTTTTTTTTTCTTTTCTTCTTTTTTTCCCTTTTCTTATTAATTAATTAATTAATTAATTTTTATTTAATGCCGAATGCTGTTTATTGAAGGAGGGAAGAGGTCTTAAATACAGGCTTACAGCACAATGGGAGAAGCCTGGAGAGCAGAAGTTCGCTACCGATGTTTTATAATCTTGCATCTAAGCTGTTTACACCCGTTATGCAGGATACACAGACAAGGGACTTCCCTTAAAGCGTTCAGGAGGGTGGAACCCAGCAGGGAATTAGCATAGGGAGGATATCAAGGTCATCCTCTTCTTTCAATTTGAATTTTATTAATTATTATTGTAGGGGTTTGCCATGTCACCTGAGTCTGTTTTCTCTGTCACCCCAGGTTCTTGGATTCCAGCTCAGGTCGTCAGTCTTGTGTCTTCCTGAATCACCTCACCAGCCCCTTTCTTTGGCTTTTTTGAGACAGGTTTTCATGTAGCCCAGACTGGCCTTGAACTTCCTGTGTATCCAAGGCTGGCCTCGAACTCCTGCTTCTCCTACTTCTACATCCCATGTACTAGGATTACAGGAATGCACCACCAAGCCTGTAAGGACTCCCATTTTCAACAGATTAGACACAAAGCCGCCTTTGATGAGCAGGCTTTGGGTTGAGGAAAGAAGGAGCCAGCCCATGGAAGGATCTAGAGAAACAGCCATGTAGAATCAAGAACAGCTAGCATAAAGTCAAGAGTAAGCCGGGGAACTGGAGATGCTGGTGGAGGGCTTGCACAGGAACCTGAAGGCCTGAGATTGGCCCCCAGCATCCATATGCAGATAAAGCGCACAGGACCGAAGAGATGGCTCAGTGGTTAAGAGCACTTTCAGCTCCTGCAGAGGGTCTGGGTTCAGTTCCCAGCACCCACGTGGCAGCTCACAAACCACCCCATAACTACAGTTCCAGGGGATCCGACGTCCGTCCTCTTCTGACCCCTGAGGGCACCAGGCATGCCCACAGTGCACAGACACACCTGAAGGAAAGACACTTGCACACATAAAATAAATAAATCTAAAACAAACGAACTCTGTGCTGGTAGTTCCGGTGCTGGGGAGGCAGAGACAGAAGGAAAGACCCTCAGGGCTGGATGGCCAGCCAGTTCCCAGTGGGATTGTCTGTCTCAAACAGCACATTCAGGGGCACCCACATAGACACAGGAGAAAGACAGGCGGCTGTGAGTCCAGTGGACCCAGGGGCAGAGGTGGGCGGGGCCTTGGGGCATCAATTGAGTCATACCTGCATATTCCAGGCTCAGAGGTTGGCCAGCCACCAACGGGCTTAAGTCTCTCAAATCGAGTGCAGCCTGAGAGCAGTTCTGATCACTTACTCGTTATAGAAGAGGGCATGAGGTGCAGAGGGACCTCAGGACTCTGAGGTCTTCACAGTCCAGATTCCTCTGCACCTGTTCCCATCCCATGCCCTTGATGGAGGGTCAGGGCTGGAAGCATGATTTGGCTGTCTCTCCAGAATTAACCAGATGCTCAGTAAATCCTGACTTGGGGACATTTTGCTGAAGGTGGTTCCCAAGAGGAGTCCTTCTGGGATTTGGGGTGGGGGGAGCGGGGCTGGAGTGGCCCATGTTCTTAGGAGTATTAACTTGAGGTACCTGATGTCAGGGATACTGCTGGGTCATCCTCGTGTGACCCAGGAGGAGTCTTATAGGGCAGCAGCACCCTTGAGGGAGCCAAGGACCTGGTCTGTAAAAGGTGGCCAGGAGGAGGTAGTGACAACTACACATGCCAGACTGGGTTTTCTCAGCTGCGATTATCCACCCTTCATGTCCTGAGTGGGAAGCAGGCCTTGGCCTCGCTGAGTAAGTCGCCCTGTGCCTCAGTTTTCTTGGTAGTAGCACAGGGCGGTTAGGATTAGAGCAGTGGTTCTGAACTTCCTAATTAATGCTTTGGCCCTTTAATACAGTTCCTCCCAGCCATAAAATTACTTTCTTTGCTACTTCATAACTGTAATTTTACTACCCTTATGAATCGTAATGTAAATATCTGATATTTTCGATTGTCTTAGAGCTCCCAAAGGGGTCGCGACCCACCACCGGTTGAGAAACATTGGGTTAGAGGCTCTGGCTGTGTGATGGGCATGAGCTAACTGAGCACTGGACAGGTCGGGGAATTACAGAGTCCTCACCTCCCTGCTGGTATCTTGTGTGGGGTTTATGACAAAAAAAAAAAAAAAAAGTCCAACT